>JBBMEG010000021.1:12347782-12375363 GCA_037832605.1 Cyclanthera cordifolia | reverse complement strand
AAAAAAAAAAAAAAGGAAAAAAAAAAAAAAAAAAAAAAAAAAAAAAAAAACAGAAACGGGAAGGGAGGCGAAAAAAAAAAAAAAAAAAATCAGGCACGGTCAGACGGGTGGGCTCCACGCGCCGGGTTGGGCTAGGATAATTTCCGAACCCTTCCCAACCCAATCCCCCACCAAACGGCCCCTAATATTCAAAAATAAATTGTTCAGCTACTCCAACCATGGACTTGTAAAGTAAAATGTTGTATTTGACTTATTTGTTTAATGACTTGTGTATACTTTATTTATTTATTTATTTGTATTTATTTTATTTTTAATATTTACGATATGCCATTTTTCAATAACTTGTTATTTAAATAATATTTGTAGCTATTTATATATATATATGTATTATTATAAACATCCATTTAATTCTTTTGATTATTGTTTGTTTAATCAATTATCAAATTAAATATTTTAATTGTTTTACTTCATTCCGTAATCAAAAAAAATTATGTTTCCTTGTTTTTATATTTATTTTCAAGCTAGGTATAATGATTTTTAAAAAAAACTCATTTTTATACTACGTCATTAACAATATTTGTAATTATTTTAATCATCTAAACGTAACAAATTTTAAATTTCATAAATAATAAAAAAAATATATAAATAAACTTTAAATATGTTATTTTGTGAATAAAAAAATGTATAAAAAAAGTATTAATAAAATAATAAAAATAAAAACTTTGAAAGTGTTTTATTTTTTAAAAACTTGAAAATGTTATTTTATGAAATATTTAAATAAAAATATTCAATTATTTATCTTAATTTTTTTTATAAAAAACAATAGTTCATCACATCTCATATCTCTCCACAACCCTACACCTCAAATACATACTTCCTAACACTTCTCATTTCAACCTTGCACACCAAACACTTACTTACTAACACTTCTCAACTCATCTCGGTAGTCCAAACAGAAGGCACGAACAAATGTTTACTCCCCTTGTTGGGACCCACCTCGAATAGGCTGTGAATCCAGGTTAAGGAGGGGAAATGAGAAGTGAGACGAGAGGAAAAATTTTCGTAAGTTAATTGAAAATTTTCTTATGCCTCGTTTACATTTTTTTTTATTTTATTTTAAAAAAATTGTTTTCCTTTTATTTTTAGTAAACAAATATAGTTTTTGTTTGTATTAATATTTATTTATATTTATATTTTCTTTAATAATTAACTATACAGTGGAATAAATTGGGTTTAAGTAGCGATTAGGTATGAGCAATAGTCTAATTAAGATTTTCTTGGAACTGAGCTCCTTACCAAGTAAGATAAGAGCGGAGTTGAAAATTATGGATATTTTCAATGAAAAATTTAAATATTTGAAAAAAAAATTAAGATTAGAAGAAGAAAAAAAAAATTAAAATGGTGAAAAATTTTCTACAAGGAACTCGATCCTTACGTTAAAAATGATGAATTTCGTGAGAATGTTAATTGATTTTGATAGCGAAACGGGACAAGAAAGTCATTCCCCAACCTTACCTTTATCACCGTAGACATCTCTAGGTGCATGTATATGAGATGTTAGGGTATCTAATACAACTTTGTTTAACTAATCTTATAATTTATTATTGAATAATAAAATTAACGTAAAATCTTTAGTCATTAATGTAAGTATGATATAGAACCAACTTTGTTTAAGTAATCTTATAATTTTCTGTTGAATAATAAAATTAACGTAAAATCTTTAGGGCGTGTTTGGGGCTAGGGTTAACTTAACCCGGATTAAATTAATCCCACTTAATCTGTGTTTGGCGGGTGGATTACCAAAACCCGTATTTGTGTTCAATTTACTCGGATTTGATCCGTGATTACTGTTCAAATCCGAGCTACTGTTCACATTTAATTAAAATCGCGTTTCAGTTTTTTTTATATATTTCCTTTTCATCCCTTTTTCTCTCTTTCTTCCCCTTTATTTTCTTCTCTCCTTCGTTCTACTTTGATTTTTCTCTTGTAGGCGAACAAACAGAGCAACGAAAACCAAATCTTGAAGCAGCAAAACTGGATTCATACACTTCTCCTAAGGCCAGACGAATAAATGAATGAGAATAAAAAAACACTCCAAATCGTAGGCCTTCAACCTCTAGCAACAGCAGAGGCTCCCAAATTCCTCTAAGAAAAAAAAAAGAAAACAAACAGAATATGAGCGTGGGGAGGGTTTTGCAGTCTAAGCTTTCTTCCTCTTAATTCTCTCTCATCCATTTTATTTTTCGATTTTTCATCCATTTCTTCCGTTTCTCTTCAAAAAGTTATTACAAATTTTATTTTCAAATCTTATGTTGATTTCACGTATTTCTCGTTCTGAATTAGGTTACGTTTAATTAATTTAAAGAGATGGAAGTTTTTGAGATGGAAATTTTGGAGATCATCTTTATCTTGTGCTCCACCATCAATCTTCTCTGTTATGGACGAACTTTTGCTCCACCACCAATACATATGTTTTTTTTTTCAAAAATATTAATTTCAGATGGACCGTAATTTTGTGGAAATAATTTTGGGAATAAAAAATTGCTTTCTATTTAAAATCAATTTAGAATATATATATATATATATATATATATATATATATATATATAAACAATCCATATTGTATTTTTAAAAATATTTTGGATTATGTTATAGTAATTTACTCATTGGTTGGACTTTGGTTATTAAAATTGATTTAAACCTGTATTATTTGCGTTTAAGATATTGTTGTTATCATAAAAAATTGCTTTCTATTTAAAATTAATTTAGAATATTTATATAAAAGCAATATATCAAAAATATTTTAGATTCTCCTATAGTAATATATTTATTTGGACTTCGGTTATTAAAATTGATTTAGACCAATATTATTTTTGTTTAAGATATTTATTGTTTTCTGCTTAAAATCAATTTAGAATATATAAAAAAGCATTTCATCTTATATTTTTAAAGTTGAAATCATATTTTCTAAATTTAATTGAAAAATGAAACTAAATATTTTAAAAGTAATCTATAGTTTATTGAGATAATAAAACTAATTTTTATAAGGAAATTGATAGATGGGTTACTTATTTAAAATCAGTCCACATTTTCATTTACACATTTGAAACCATTTTTTAAAAGTTATTTTCATGAGTTGAATTATTAAAAAAAAAAAAAAAACCAATTCATATTTTATTTACAAATTCAAATAAGATTTTCTAAATTTAATCCGAAAATGATATTCAATATTTTAAGAAAATGAAGTTCAATATTTTAAAACTACTGGATAACTAATTTACATTATGAAAACAAAATTTTATAAGGTAAATTGATTTCTAGTGAACTTATTGAAAATCAATTGTTAATTAATTTATATATTAGCTATTATATTCCAAATTCATTCGGAGGAATTCATCTAATTCATTAGATTTCAATTTTTTATTTAAAAAAAAAAAAAATCAACTCAGGTCAACCTAACTTATCTAACAAACACAGTTTAACTTAACTCTGCTTAACTTAATCCCTGCCACAAACAACACTCAGCTTAACTAAACTTTACTTAACTTAACCCCTGCCACAAACACAGTTTAACTTAAAATTCAGATTAACTTAACACTCCTCTTAACTTAACCCCTCTTAACTTAACCCCTTAAATAACTCCTTATCCCAAACACGCCCTTAGTCATTAATGTAAGTGTGATATAGAACCACCATTAATATTATACTATCTTGAAAATATTAATGTTCACATTAAAAAAGAATAAAGTTTCAATGACATCATAATAACTATGGCATTACATGTTCAAATCTTTCAACTCAAATATTATTAAATTAAAAAAAATAATAATAAGCAAAAACTTCACACAAAAAAAGAAAAATGATGTTGAACTAATAAAATATTTAAAATTTATACATAAGTTTCATATTTGTTTCAAGATGTGTGGACTTAAAAAAAAAATTGTTTATTAAATAATCATGAATTAATATTTAAAAAAATATATCTGTAGAAAACAAAATAAGATTGTAAATAAAATATATCAATTAGCCTGGAATGTATCATGGGCCGTTTGGCCCGCCGGGTTGGCAACCATTCCAGGAAAGTAATATCAATATGATTCTCTTCGTTGATGATAATAAGTTTGTTCTTCGACATTGACATAAATATAGCACAAAATGTTTGTGAGGCTTGTGATCATTTGTTGAATGCTAACGACAAGGCCTAGGTCTATATTTTAGCAAGTGTCTTGAAAATTCCTACCAAAAAGTTGGAGAGCATGGTTATTGCTTTAGAGATGATGAAAGCTTCTCATGAGATGGTTAGACAGCCATTATCCATAGATGTTAGTGATGAAGTATGTTATTCAGATGATGACATATGAAGTATGTTATTCAGATGATGACATACTTCAACAAGCCTGAAATGAATGAGATTGTTATAGATGAAGTCAGTCAATTGAGCTTTATTCTAGAAATGCTATCGGATAGCTTTCCATAGTTTTAAAAAAAATGTTATAATGAAAATAATTGGTTTTAATCTCACTATTCTTCTTAATGAACTTTAAACTTTCAAGTCCATAATGAAAGTCAATGACAAAGAAGGGGAGGCAAATGTTGCCTAAAAAAAGAAGAGTCATGAAGCTCCGAGTTGTAAGACCCAGCCTAATGGTCGAACCTTTAGGCTAAGTTTAATAAGAAGAAGAAGGTAGGTTGAAGTAAGAATAAGCGTAGTGCTTCAAGAAAAGTCATGGCCGAGAAGTATTGAAAGTGTTTCCATTCTCAAAAGCTCCACCATTGGAAAAAATATTGTCCTGAGTACAAAGAAATGAAGAAAGGTAGAAAAGGTAAATTTCATTTACTGTTTCTTAAGTCTTGTTTGGTGGAAGAATCATACAATTGTTGTATATTAGATTCGAGAGCTACTAATCATGTGTGTTCTTCATTTCAGGGAAGTGACTCTTAGGAGCAGCTTGAACCTGGCAGATAACCTTGAAGGTGGGAATCGATAAAGTTATTTTGACAACGACAATTGAAAGCATCATGTTATTTTTCAGCATTAAAAAAAAAGAGAATGTGTTGTTGGTACCTCGTATTAAGAGGAACCTAGTTTATGTTTATTGTCTTGTAGAACAATTACATTTAGTGAATTTTAATGAAAATTAAGTTTCTATTTCAAATAATGGCTTAGAGTTTTGTTCAAAAATTAACGTAAATAACTTGTATATGCTAAAATCTAGGGTTTGCAAGACGCTTCTAAATACTGAATTAATTAAAATTCAATTACTAGAACAAACAAATGTGAAAAAATTCTCAAGAATTCGATACATGTCTATGACATCTAAGGTTGGTCAATAAAATTAAAATAGAATCGAAAGGTTAGTAAAAAGTTGTTTTCTAACTAGGTTAGAGATGTACACTTTACCTGTAGTAAATCTTGCATTGAAGATAAGATGACCAAAAAATCCTATATAACAAAAGGCATTAGAGCCAAGCAACCCTTATAACTCATACATTCTTACCTATGTAGTCCAATAAATGTTAAAGGTTAGGAAGGATATGAGTATTTTATATTCTTTATGGATAACTACTTAAGATATAAAATATATATTATCTAATGCAGCATAAATCTAAAACAATTGAAAAGCTCAAAGAGTTTAAGGATAAGGTTAAGAACCTGTTAGATAAACTGATTAAGATACTACAATCAAATCGTGGTGAGGAGTATATGGATCTAGAATTTCAGAACTACTTTGTAGAATATGAAATAACGTCCAAACTCTCTGTGCCTGGAACACCTCAACAAAATGATGTTTAAAAAAGAAGAAATATATAGAACATTTTTTAAAATGGTTCGATCGATGATGAGCTTTGCTTAACTGCTTATATAGTTTTAAGGATACGCGTTGGAGACAGTGTAATTGATCTTAAACATGGTACCCACAAAGAGTGTCTTGGAGACACCTTGTGAGTTGTGGAGATGACGTAAAGTAAGTCTATGCCACTTCAGGATTTGGGGATGTTTGATTTAAGGACCCAAGTTTTCAAAGGATAAAACTATAGACCTTATTCAACTTCATGCAGAAAAATCAATATGCATTTAATGAAAACGGTTAACAGTGTGATCCCAAAACATTAAAAATACTCAAAATGTCATAATCACATCTCTTGGATTATAGTGCAACAATCCCCATATTCAATGAAGTAGCCTGGTCCAAGTACCTGGGAGAAAATCATAATGGAAATGAGTGAGTCGCAACTCAGTAAGGTTCCTCACCTCGGGGTACAACATGTATACAATCAAATGAGCATATCACGTAAAGAATGAAAGCTAGAAAATAGTAATTAGCTAAACAAGTCAAAGGGTACACTAGCCCAAATCTCATAGGTGCCAAGTCATGAAATGCCAACATCTCTCATCGAGGTCAATGACCTATGTCAAGGATAGAGAAGTCTAATAGTCAAAATTGTAGATCAAAAATACCATTCATGAAGTCCTTTGACTTTGGGCAATCTTGGTAACCAATGCTAGAGTGAGAGCTTCTCAGCAAGCCGAGCTAACCTAGTGGCTCTCAAGTCTCAAACACTAGCTCGAAGCGGTAGTACAAACACCCTTCGTGGTGGGATATTACCCACACTCTCACTTTTAAAAATGGCACCTTAGAAAAGTCAAGCCATAATCATGGCTAACAGGATGCACCCGGTCTCTAACACTACCACGAGCAGAAATATCGTTCCATTGTCCCTCACCCAAACAAATCCTCTATTCGCTACCCATGTCTAAGCCACGTCTGCCCTAGACACCGACACGTGTATCCAATCATGTGGTCCTCTATGGAATAACTATAAATCTTGGGTTCCCTATGGAACATTGAACAATTGGTCACCTATAGGATAACAATAAAACAATAATTATTATGACTAGTTCCCAATGAAACATCTCGACCCGACATATATATAACAACTCAAGATGGCTAGTTCTCTATGGAACATCCCAAATCACAATACATAAAGCAATATTAGGTTAGTTCACTGTAGAACATTATAACCCAACAAGCATCAACTATCTCAGGATAACACAGTACATACGAGTACACTCAAATCATATTCAGATAATAGATATCATAGAAACAACACAATGATCAAAATATTCATCAAGATCAATCAACATGCATACATGTTATTACACCGCAGACAATGAGAGGGGTAACGATTCTTTAATTACCTGGCCGAGTCCACCATTGATCTACCAAGCTCCAAACGCCATGAACAACGAAGATAAGTACCTTAATACGATCTTAACGATTAAACGAGTTAGAACCAACACCTAATACCATAAAAAATAGACTCATAATGACGAAATTAACAAAAATGACCTAACTTCAAAACGAGATTTCGAGTCTCGAGGTCGATCTACTCGATCGACTCAATCAATGCTGGTCAAATCTAGTCAACTCAGTCAAAAGAACTCTCTTTTTAATAATACATGGTCTATGCAATTTTACAAGGCCAACCAGGATTAAAATGGCCAATCACAAAAAAAGTAAACACTTAACCAAGTTTTGTCAAAAAGTTGCCAATATGGCAAGGTTGGTTAACTAGTTAACAAGATAGAAATGGCTTGGTCACACAATGCACATAGTCTTACTTAGTATTCATAAGGCCACATAGGATGGGTTAGAAATTCAATAATCGTCCAAGGTCATTCAAGTCAATATTACAAAAATGGGTTAATCCAATGGGTCTCCACAAACATTGATGACCAACTAAACTTCAAAGTCTAGCAATGAGGTTTTCCAACAACACCAAATAAGAATTTTCACAAAGCTTAAAGGTTCAACAATGGTCATCTCCAAATCAAAAGACAACTACTAAAACATAGGTTTTAACATTCACAACCCATATAGGATTGAAAACATACATTAAAACATGACATGAGTGAGGAAGACAACTCACCAAGCAGGGAAAGACCCTCCTCCGGTGTGGGCTCACCAACGACGGTGACAGCTCAACTTAGTGGCAGTGAAGGGTGTGGCTTTCTCAGAGATGAAACATGTGTTGGTGCGCAAGCGGGCCTCTCGACTCACAAGTGTTGCTTCTGCGGTGGCGCTTCGCCACCCTTCATTGCGACGGAACGTGACGAGCGTGACTCTCTTCGCCAGTGTGGCTTTGTAGTGCCATAAACCTGTGAAAGACAACGAAGACTAGTGATTTCTTGATTGAGATCGGCCATCATGATGGCGGCGAACTCATTCCAGCAATAGGTTGAGTGGACTTTGCGAATCGAAAGAAAGAGAGGGGGAGGGTTTCGGTGCATAGTAAACGTGGGAGAAGAAGGAAAGAGAAGATATGTGTTTGGCACGAGTATAGACCTAGGGTTTTGAGCTTTCTTAAATTAGTTAAATTTAGTTTCCTCTTTATATTTCCCTTTTTTTTGTTAATTCAATATTTCTCTCTCTCTCGAAAGGACTACAGGAAAATTCTAACATAAGCCACAAAGGTTTAACTTGGTTTTATTTACAAGCTTTCCACGAGTGTAATTATTTTCCAACAATGCCACTCAAGAAACAGAAATCCCAAAACTCCAATTTCTATCATTCCTCCTTGTTTTCCTTAACAAAACATAAACTCTCCCCTTTAGAAGAATATTTTAAATTCTGTTACTGAGTTAAATTTGGTGTTCTTGAATGTTTATCTATAAAATAACATTATATAATTTTAATTTAAAATTTTTAAATCAATCAACTCATTTCATTTCTTTTTAAGTTTAATAACTAAAAGTATATTAAAACTCGTGATTTAATTAAGGCCACAAATTCACATTTAACGTTAGAAAAAATTGGTTTGTTACATTACCACCCTCTTTGCAAACTTTCTCAAAAGTTGTCTAAGGTCATTGTAAACTAATGAAAACATAACATCCAACCTTAAATAATACAATTATAATAGGAGTAACTCGAACTTAAACTTCCAATAATGAAATTGTGCTTACTAACCACAAACGGTAAAACTAACACATTTTCTCAAAGCAAAACAAACACATTGATCCTTCACGAACTTCTACAAGCAACCGAATGAATAGCCAACCAACGACGCTCTAGACCAAATCCTTATAAAATATTGAACAATCCACTTCTTCTAAAAACGAAATTCTTACGAGCTTATTTCATTTTAAGGTAAAACATGAACTCTTCCAATAACCCATAAGACTCTCAGTCTCGATCCTTGAGTCATCTTGTATGAACTGAACTCAACTTAAACCTTACCTCAACTACTAATAACCTTGAAGACTCAGAAGCGCCGGAGAATAACCAATTCCTTAAAGAATCTCACCTAACCAAGGCGACTAACAACTAAAATAAAAATAGAGCTTCAGATTGTCTTTCCATGACAACAACTTAAAGCAACAATAAAAATACATGAATACATCTATGATCCTCAACACTCAGCTGTAACTCTTTGACATCATGCTCACATATGACCACCCAGGTCAAGTTCTGCTTGCTACTCAAGGCAAACTAAAAGTGCACCAGTGCACCAACTTAGAAAATCAACATCTAAAATCCTCATCCAACACCCAAACTCTAGTGGTATATCCCTTAAGTACCACCACCAATACAAACTTAGCAACAAACTGGAATAGTACAAAAGCAAACTATAGCTCACCACTTGAAACCATTTAGGCATGTACCAAGTAAAGCTAAAATTGAGGCTCATTATCATCCATGAAACTTGCCATTTAGGCATGTACCAAAGGAGGAACTGCACTGAAATCTTAATCTATTCAAGAATCATACAAGATCATAAATTAGGGGCTGATCTCGGCTCTACCCACAAGCTAACGAAGTTGAACAACTAGTTATCTCTTCCAAAAGAAACCTCTCTCAGTTTAATAACCAAGGAAACAAAAATCTTGCTCCCACAAGAAGCCTCAAAAGAACAAGCAACTCCAAAATATGCTTAACATACAAGCACAAAGAAAACATCACTTGAATGATGCTCGCCGAGGCAGCAAGAAACAACGACATTGGAAGAAACACAACTTAATTTTAAAAGCAAACTAGGGTTTCTAATCACAAGCTTAACAAAACAACACTAAATATTTAATGGGAATCAACACAAACCTCGAATTCTTCAACTACATGTCACTAAACATAAGCTCTCACCAACCATGTTCACCCTAACCCCTCAAAATAGCACCTTAAAGAATTCTCACTCTTGAACATTATGTAGAACCATATGGAAACACATGCCTCACAAACAACTCGCCACTCTACTGGCTTGCCACTTGGCCTCACAACAAACACTACAATCAAGGGTCAGATGGTATAATAGGCGAAAAAACTTCCATAACTCGGCTAGAATCTCTCCAACGAGGCCTCATCTGGTCAAGACAGTGACCACTCTTGTAGTATATGTAATACCGTAACTAAATAAAAGAAAGGTCAATGTTAAACGTTGACCAAGTTTGATCGATGTCGTTTTGGTTAGGATCAAATTATATTGTTGGGTGCAACATGTGGTCACTAACTCATGCTTAAGTGACGCATTTTTTCGTTTCTAAAGGAAACGATATTGTCTCGCTCTTATTTATTTTTGATTCGTGCCGATGATTCCATTTCTGAGTGGATGATCATCTATAGGTTCTAGGAGCTGAAGGCTCAAAGCGTTGGGTGATGCATACTTCCTACCTCGACTTGGAGGTAAGTAGCTATATTTCTATGTCGTGTCCATTCTTATTTGTTGTATGAATGTTCTGGAAATTAGCTATATTTCTAGTTATGTTGCGCTCTTTTAGAATGATGTATGAGTTGTTAAGGGTGAGTTGTTAGTGATGTACCACTCTTGTAAGAGTACAGTATGTTGCTAGTGATGCCTCACTCCATTGAGAGTGCGATGTGAGGTGTTGGTGATATATCACTTCTTTACTAGTTTATGATGAGTTAATAAAGATGTTCAACTCATTTGAGGGTGCGTGACGAGTTATGTTGTTTTCACTTCATTGAAAGTGTCGTGTGTGTTGCTAGAGATCTTTCACACATTTGGGAGTGCAGGTTGAGTTGCTGGTGATAATTCACTTCTTTATAAGTGCAGTGTGACTTGCTAAGAGTGTTTCACTTCACTTCTTTGAGAGTTCAAAGTGTGTTGTTAAGAGTAATTCACTCCTATGAGAGTGAAGGGTGAGTTATTAATGGTTTTTCACTCCTTTGAGAGTGCAAGATGAGTCGTTATAGATGTTCACTTCTTTGAGAGTGCAAGGTGAGTTGTTAAGGGTGTTTCACTCTTTTGAGAGTGCTGAGTGAGTTGTTAAAGGTGTTTCACTCCTTTGAGAGTGTGGGGTGAATTTCTAATAGAGTTTCACTCATTTAAGGGTGTGGACTGAGTTATTAAGGGTCACACTCACTTAAGAGTATGAGGTATGTTGGTAATGAAGTTTCACTCATTTGATAGTGTGGGGTGAGTTGTTAGTTGTGCTTTACCCGTGTAAGCATGCACTCGTACTTGCATGTTGAGGATATTTAATCGCAACTAAGTGATACACGATTGTTCGAGGTGTTAGTTAACATGTTTTAGTGATATATTATGAGTCAAGTCATAAATGGATATGAATATGCGATTTGCATTATTCAATGATGAAGTGTGATAAGTTGTGTGAGCTGATGAATGATCGATGTTAAGGTCTTATACTTAATAGGGTCAAGGTGTATGACTCTGGAGCGGTTATGTCGTATGCGAGCTTCTTATTCCTCAATGATAGTTGGAAGAGTAGGGAGTCGAGCTTGGTTCTCGGGGTTTAGATTGGTTGTTAAACAACTAGAGGTGCATTATTGTGACTAGTACGATGATTATCGTGATAGTGATCTTAAGTAGTTAAAAGATAGGTTAGGACGTACATCCATGAATGAGTACCTCTTGGTATACATGATCTTGTAACCAGAATACAAGGTGATAATCAAATTCGAGAGAGTGGCCAAGTGTGAGTGGTGTTATACCAGTTTACCCTAGGTGGTAAGGGTTTTTGGTAGAATTTTTTTAGAGTGGCGTGTACTAAGTGGGATCACCCTCTTCTAGTTAAAAGTTTTGATGCTAACTAGTTATCAGTTGCGACATGAGTAATGTACTTATAAACTACATGTGCAAAAGTGTTTCACGCTCTAGTTAGAGAGATTAGTGAGTAGAGAGTTGTATCTAGATTGGAGTATAAATGTGCATGACAGATAAAGTGGTGTGCAGTAAGTGGTTAACAGTCGAAAGATTTTGCATTCAGTAGACATGGTTGATCCGTATTCTAAAGTTACTAGTGTGACCTTATAGCTTCCGCTGATGAATATTAGTTACCATATAAAAAAGCTACTTATTTTTTGATGTACTCACTTTCGTGATGTTGTTTACTATGGCAGGTTTCTATGGGGTTTTTGCAACGAGACTTAGTTATGATCGGTGGCCTATGCGTTATGGTAGCTAAACCAAGATCACGAACCTAGGTTCTCAAGTTGTTATCTTTTAGTTGTAATTTATTGTATGTTAACTTATAGCTTTTGGGGTGTTACAACATAACCCGACTAAATCATCATAAGATGCACACAACAACTACTTTCTGAACAGTTGCCATCAACAACGAAACTAAGGACTAGTTTTGAAACACCAAGAATTCTGGAAACCTCTTAATGCACAACTATAAAACTCTTAACACAAAGCTAAAAGCAGTACACCAAAATTTTCATCAAATAGTGATTATTCAAGCAACTAACTGCACTTTTCAGACAATTAATCGTTAATAATCAAGCCTCCCTGTTGCTTCTGGCGATAGGCTAAATGAACTTTCAACTTAACAACTCGGTCTAGAGCCTTCCCTAGCCGGTCAAACACTTATAACAATCTCAACCTCAACTTCTCAAACTTCTTTTCTCAACGAGAAACTTCAAAGTTTACCCAGAAAAATTGCAAACATGCACAACTGTCAACCAAGGAAACCACTACTTTATAATGCACTCTTGCTCAAGAATCAACCTAAGTGTCAACCAAACAACTTCCAGAAAGCAATTTTTTGAAGCAACGACTTACTCTAATCTAAACATCTGTTTGAACTAACAACCAAGCGCTTACTAGCCAATAAAACCAAGAACAACTTACTTAATGCAGTCCAAACTGAGCATTATCTTTCATGGAATAGACAACACTATCCTACAATGAAATATCCAACATGTGTGGTCAACCAACAACCACTCTCACAACATCCACAAGCTAACAAAGCTAACAACTTACTAAGAGGATGTTGGTTACCTCTTAGTAAGTTGTTAGCTTCGTTATATGATAAACCTTTACTGGAAAAACCAACTTTCAAACTCTTGTTAAACATTACGTTAATCAAATAACAACGTCTAGCAACATGAACCGTTCAAGGGTTCCAAAGCTCCAAAAATTAACTTAAAGAGGCAGTAACCTCCGTTGAGTGTGCTAACTCAATCTCCAACTCCAACAGCCTACTATTACAATGACAGCATAAACTTTTACTTTTCTCACGACTATTACAAACTCTTTTACTTTTCTCACTAAGAGAAGCACATACCGAAGCATCTTGGATCTAGGACACCTTAGTCCAACCAACTACAATCTGAACAGGTCAGAAATCTCAACCATAACTTTCTTTTTTCAACACCCAAACTAAACACTCACAAGCTTGCACATCTTTTCTTAAACTATTAACTTTAGTCCATTAACTTAGTGAAAAACTACAACTTTGGAATAATAACTCCGAAAACCACAAACTTTTAGAGAAAAGCAACCACCAAATTGCTCTTACAACTCCAAGAACACATTGGCACTACTGGCTTCTAACTAGGAAACAATAGGCTTAGGAGGTAAAGTCTAACTCGACCGAGCACAAACTCAACACTGAGGAACACAAATCAATACAATGTGGTCTGAGAGCTCGCAATCGAGGTCTTAGTACACAAACTTTCTGGCATATTAGCTGGGAAGTCTCACTCAGCCTGGTCGACTACTTGATTGGATACCTTCGGGTGTGATAAGCTAATACGAACCACTCAGCTGCTCACTATATTAGAACCTCTATTACTCATAATCTAACTATTTAGTTTCACCTGTAGAACCACTAGTCTACCTCAAGGTATCTCAATCCCAAGCTGGTTTCAAGGTCATTACTCTTGAAACTTAGAACAACAATATCCAATACATCATTCATCTATAAGATAACACACAAGGGTTTATCAATCAATATCAATCATGTTCAGAGTATTACAACAAACATCCATCAACAATAAAACTCATGATTAGGACATTATGTCTACATCAATAAACCATAGAACTCATGCTCAAAATATTATATCAACAATTATCATTCAGTATCAATCAGGAACATGATATCACATCAAATAATAACATAACACTTAATTGTATTACATGCTCAACTGTATACTAAAACCCTGACTTTTTACCTGATAATGACCAGCTCGCTGATGACTATATGATAAGACAACCCTAATTAAGCTTCAACTTTCTTTCTTCACTAAAGTTGTTGCAATAAAAAACATGCTCAATTTTGCTCTCATATTGTAAATACTCTAACGGATCAAATCTCCCATGAAAGGTAGGAATTTTAAGTTTCACTCCCTCTACTCCTTTTTCATATTGGTACTCCATTTCTAACCTTCTAGGTGATATCATCTCTCTTCCCCCTGTTCTTCCTCCACGCCTCCCTCGACCTATAGCTCTTCCTCCTCGTGGATTATATCCAGCTAAAAGGGTAATGTTATCTTTTTTTTCGTCTTCATTTTCAACTCATTCATTATTAAAGTTATCAGTCATTCTTTGTGGATTTCCTAAGGCTACTTCCACTCGATCCAATCTATAAGTTAAATCATTAATAACTTGAGTCAACCGATTAATGGCTCCAGATTGAGCTTCTCTATACCTAGCTTCACTAATATTCTCAACATTTCCCCCATCTTGATGCATGATTGAAAAAGTAAAATATGTAAAGGGCCTCACACACACAACTCACTGATTTTACACTCGGGACACTCGATTTTATCACACACAAAGGTAGGCTTTTGGAAAGTGGCTAAATTATGATCAAAGTTAGGCTAATATATAACAAATCGTGTAATAGTGAGCCTTACAAATCAACCAAGACAAGAAAATAATGAAGTAACAAAATCAAGAACAAAAACAGAAATAGAATAAAAGAATGGTTGTTCCAGAATTTTGAACAAATTGCACACTGATTAGGAATCAACCAAACGAACATATGACGTTACTATTTTCAATAAGTGACCTTCTTGACAACGAAAGATAACAATTAGATCTAAATTTTAGTAGAAGGACAATTAATCAAATATGTTCGTTATCAAGGCGTTTAAACTGGAAAGAAGAATATTAATTGAATGCAGTAGTTATGAATTGCGCACTAAAAAGAAATCGAACAAACAAATGTATACTCTATTAATTTAAACAAGTGACGTTCTAGACATATAAAGATCACAGAAATATCTAAATTTCAAATGAAGAACATTTATTCAAATACGAACGTTATCAATGCGTTATAACTGGAATGAAGATGGAATCAAGATCAGATTTTTTTTTTTTTTTTTTTTCAAGAACAAAAAATGATAAAAAGATAGAATCAAGATCAGATCTCTTTTTTTTTTTCGATTTTTTTCAAGATCCAAAAATGATAAAATATAGAATCAAGATGAGAATAAACGATAAAACGATAATAGATGAAATTGAAAGAAAGAAAAAAATCGAAAGAGTTTTTAGAAAGATTAACAAATTGCTGGAATTTAAAGATAGAATCAAACCTAGAGTAGGCCACAAAGATGTAACCTAGGCTCTGATACCAAATGATAAGGCAACCCTAATTCTCAGCCTAAAGATCTAAGCTTAAAATGAAGCAAGAACTCTTGGATCTAAGAGATTAACACCTCCTTATGGATTTGGAACAACCAAGAGGAAAATGCTACAATTTTGATTACCACTTTGATCAAAGATCCAGAAGCAAGATATGGAAGATCTTGTTCTAGATTGAGTCACTCCACAATCAAACTTGATCAAGGTTAGATTGAATGGCTCTCATGCATTATATCACAAGAATTTGCAAAGTGTAGAGAATTTTTTTTTTCATTCATCAAAATCTGTCTTTTACAACTAATTCATGGCTTTTTATAGCCTAAACAAATTGTAACCTAAAACATTAAAAATAAGTTTAATACTGAAAAATTGCATAAAAATAAACTATAAAATCATAAGATTATTGTTTATTTTTCTAACTCTCCTTGTGTAATTAAAGACATTGTGATATGATTAAGACAACTTAAATCTTATCACATATCATTAATTTTATGATCAACTTCAATCTTGCACACATTGACTTCCAAAGCATCAAATGATCATTTTTCCCTTAAAATAGCTTCTAGCACATAAAATGGATTTTGAACTGAGCCTATCCATTGTTGAAGGTGAAGAATGAATGTTTTCTAAATCTTCTTTGCTTTGGATCGTGTAACAGGTCCAAGGCGAACGTGTGGAATTCCATGATCCTTATCACTATAGGGACTAACAACTTACATAGTAAGCCAGTCTACAGAATCTATGACTCTGAGCTATGATACAAACTATAAAGACCGAAGTTTTCAAAAGATAAAACTATAGACCTTAGAAACTTAATGCAGGAAAATAAGTTATGAAACAGAACTTAACAAAAAAAAAAAAAATCAATCTGCATTTAATGAAAACGATTAATCAGCGGGATCCCAAAATATTTGAAATACTCAAAAAGTCATAATGATAAAACAAGTAATGGAACTAAATCATGCTAGGACATCTCTTACACTCTAGTGCAACAATCCTCATAGTTAATGCAGCAGCCTGGTCCAAGTACCTGAGAGAAATCCACAATGGAAAGAGGTGAGTCGCAAAACTCAATAAGGTTCCCCAACTCGAGGTACAACATGTATACAATCAAAGAACCATATACTGTAAACAATATAAGCCAGAAAATCGTAACCAAACAATTTAAGGGGTACATTGACCCAAATCATGTAGGTGTCATGTCATGAAAGGTCAGCATTTCTCATAGGTCAATGACCTATGTCAAGAATTAGAGAAGTATAATAGTAAAAAATGTAGATAAAAAATATTTTTCACAGAGTCATTTGACCCTGGGCAATCTTGATAACCAATTCTAGTGTGAGAGCTTCTTAGCGAGCGAGTTAACTTGGTGGCCCAAAGCCTCAAACACTCGTACGAAGCGGTAGTACAAACACTACCCGTAGTGGGATATCACGCACACTTTCACTCCTAAACACGACACCTGGGAAAAGAAATTTCAGAAGTTTCCCTTGAACCTATTACACGATCCAGAGCAAAGAAGATCAGAAAGCATTCATTCTTCACCTTCAACAAAATGATATGGATTCAAGTGTCTTAATCATCCCACAAGGTCTTCAACTACTTAAAACGAGTTGGAACATTTGAAGTTAGCAAAATAAACATTAATTTTCGAATATTTTATGCATTTTTTCAATTTTAAACTTATTTTTAATGTTTTAGCTTACAATTAGTTTAGGCTATAAAAAGCCATGAATCTAGTTGTAAAACTCAGATTTTGATGAATGAAAAATAGTTCTCTACAATAGATCATTTCTTAGAGATTTAGAGCATATTCTTTGTCATTTTCTAAGTTCCTTTGCAGTTCTTGTGGTAGAATGCATGTGAGCCATTCAATCTAACCTTGATCAAGTTTGATTGTGGAGTGACTTAATCTACAACAAGATCTTCCATATCTTGCTTCTAGATCTTTGATAAAAAAGGTAATCAAAATTCTAGTCTTTTCCTCTTGGTTGTTCCAAATCCATAAGGAGGCGTTAATCTCTTAGATCCAAGGGTTCTTGCTTTATTATATGCTTGGATCTTTGGGCTGAGAATTAGGGTTGCCTTATCAAAAGTCAAGTGAACCCTTGGAATGGCTAACCAGACGCTAACTGGAAAAGTCAAGTGAACCCTGACCACGAGTAGGAATATTGTCTCCTCGTCATGCACCTCAACAAATCTTCTATCTGTTACCCATGTCCAACCCACGTCTGCCCTAGACATCGGCACATGTATCTAATCATGTGGTCCCCATGAGACAACCATAAATCTTCGGTTCCTTATAGAACATCTAACAATTGGTTCCCTATAAGACAACTATAAAACAACAAATCATTATGGCTAGTGCCTACTGAAACATCCCAGTCCGACATATATATAACAACACAAGATGGCTAGTTTCCTATGCAACATCCCGACTCACTATAAATCACAATATATAAAGCAATGTTAGGCTAGTTCAATTTAGAACATCCCACTCTAGTAAGAATCAACATTATTTCAAGATAACATAGTACATACAAGTACACTCAAATCATCTTTACATAGAAGATATCATAAAAACACAAGAATTTAATGATATCAAACAATCTTAATCAATATGCATACATGTTAATACACAACATACCACGAGAAAGGGTAATGATTCCTTACCTAGTCGAGTCCACCATTGTTCTACCAAGCTCCAAACCCCATGAACGACGAAGGTCAATACCTTGATACGACCTAACGAATAAATGACTTAGAACAAGCACCTAATACCATTAAAAATAGACCTAGAACGTCAAAATTAACAAAAGAGACCAAACTTCGAAAAACGAGTTTTCGAGTCTCGGGGTCGGTAAATGCTGGTCAAATCTAGTCAAACCAGTCAAAGAAACTCACTTTTCAATATTACATGGTCTAATGCAATTTTGCAAGGACAACAAGGATTAAAATGACCAATTACGAAAAAGTCAACACTTTAACAAGTTTAGTAAAAAAGTTGCCAGCATGGCAAGGTTGGTCAAATAGTCAACAAGATAAACATGGCTTGGTCACACATCTCTTATAGTCTTACTTAGTTTTCAAAAGCCACATAGGATGGGTCAAAACTTCAACAACCGTCCAAGGTCATTCTAGTCAATATTACAAAAATGGGTTAATAACCAATGGGTCTACACAAACATGGATGGCCAACTAAACTTCAAAGTCTAGCAATAAGGTTTTTCAATAATACCAAATAAAGAGTTTTCACAAAGCTTGAAGGTTCAACAATGGTCATCTCCAAACCAAAAGTCAACTACAAAAACATAGGTTTTAACATTCACAACCCATATAGGACTCAAAACATACATTAAAACATGATGTGAGTGAGGAAGACAACTCACCAAGGAGGGAAAGACCCTCATCTGGCGTGGTCTCACCAGCGGTGGTAGAGGCTCAAATTAGTGGCGACAGAGGGCATGGCTTTCTTGGAGAATAAACGTATACTGATGCACATGCGAGCTGAGCGACTTGCAAGTACTGCTTATGTGGTGGCCCTTCGAGGCCCTTCATCACAACGAAACATGACGAACGCTGACACCCCTTGCTGGTGTGGCTTTGTAGTGTTATAAAGCTATAAAAGACAATGACGGCCAACGATTTCTTGATCGAGATCGGCCATCATGACGACAAAGAACTTTTTTCGATGACGCGTTGGGTGGAATTCGCTAATCGAAAGCAAAAGCGGGGGAGGTTTTTGACACAGTAAACGAGGGAGAGGAAGGAAAGAGAAAATAATGTTTGTCACTAGTATAGATCGAGGGTTTTGAGCTTTCTCAAATTAATTAAATTTAGTTTCCTCTTTATATTTCCTTTTTTTTTATTAATTCAAACAAGTTTCTCTCTCTCTCTTGAAAAACTACATGAAAATTCTAAGATAAGCCACAAAGCTTCAACTTTGTTTTATTTACTAGCTTGCTACACGTGTAATTATTTTTCAACAATGCTCCTCAAGGAACAAAACCCCAAAACTCCAATTTCTAACATTCCTCATATTTTGATTAACAAAACATACTCTCCTCTCTAGATGAATATTTTAAATTCCATTACTCAGTTAGATTAGGTTTTGAGGGATGTTTATCTATAGAATAACAATCTATAATTTTAATTTAAAATTTTTAAATCAATCAACACATTTCATTTCTTTTTTATTTTAATAACTAGAAGTATATTAAGCTTCTTTATTTAATTAAGACCACAAATTCACTTTTAGCGTTAGAAAAATTCGGGTTGTTACATTCGATCTATGTACTGACTGTAAATCTAAAGAAATTAGAACCAAGTTCCAAATTATGCCTATTCGTAGTCTACTCTAAGAAAATGAGAGGTGGTTATTTTTATAGCTCAAATGAAAATAAAGTGTTTGTAACGACAAATACTACATTCTTAGAAGAAGATTATGTTAGAGACCATAAACAGATTGACAATAGTGTGTTGAAAGATTTGTCTTCCAATGATGCTATGTATCCTACAACAAGTGTTATTGTAAGAGGATAAAAAAGGGTTGTTGATAACTCACCAGCATTGGATGCTGAAAACTCATCAGCTATGATAGTTGATGAATTCTTGGGATTTGATATTCAAATACCACCTAGTGAAGAAAGACATCCGCCTCGACATAGTGGAAGAATTAGGAATAATCTGGTTCTCTATACAGGTGTCTTGGAGACAAACAATGTTATCTAGAATAAAATTAAAGATCCTAAGTTTTTTAAAAAGGCAATGAAGGATGTTGACCGGGAAGAATAGATAAAAGCCATAAACCTTAGAATGGAGTCGATGTGCTTCAATTCAGTCTGGTTACTTGTGGATCACTAAAAGATGTAAGGCCTATTGAGTGTAAGTGGATATATAAGAGAAAGAGTTGTAAATGGGAAAATGCAAACCTTCAAAGCTAAACTTGTAGCAAAAGGCTTCACTCAAAGAGAGTGAGTGGGTTATGAAGAGACATTCTCTCCCCTGTTGCTATGTTCAAGTCTATCAATATCCTCTTATTCATTGCCTCATATTATGACAATGAGATATGAAATAGATTTCAAGAGTGTATTCTTGAATAGCAATCTTAAAGAGGAAATCTATATGAACCAACTAGAGGGTTTTGAATCCAAGGGATATGAGAAAAATGTTTGCAAACTTGTAAAATCCATTTATGGATTGAAGTAAGGGTCCAGATCTTGGACAAGAGATTTGATGATGTGATGAAATTATATGGTTTTCAGCAGAATCTTGATGAACCTTGTGTTTTCAAGAAGATCATTGACAAGAATGTAGCATCGTACATTGGGTGGCGCTTCATATGTCCTTGGGATCTAGATTATAAGGGATTAGTTCAAAAGAATGCTAGTCTTGTCTTTGGCATTGTACACTGACAAGATGTTTGTTAGGTTTGCGATGAGAGACTCTAAGAAAGGTCAAGTTAACTACACCATGATTGAAAAAGATCTGTTGGTAGTGGTGTTTGCATTGGAGAAATTTAGATCATATTTAGTTGGATAAAACAATATCATTTTTACAGACCACATAGCAATTTGACATCTATGACCAAACCAGATGTAAAGGCCCAACCCGAATAAGGGTCTCATCTAGGCCTCTACCCTAGATGCATGAGTAAAATGACATTTAAACTAGAGACATGCTCAATAAATGCTGCATTTTATAGGAATTATCCAAGACCGTTCATAAACATTAGTGAAATTTGGGCACCCAGTTCTAAAACAAATTAGTAAGAAGAAATAACTAGTAACACATGTCTCTAATAAATCCAATAAAACTATACATAGATAACTGACAAAATGTAAAAATAATCTAGACACAACAAGCCCATGGTTTCCACAGCTCCGGATCAACCATCCTAGTAAAGCCCACGCGTACCAGTGGAAGCCCATAGAGAATATGGGCGAGTTATTAAACCCAATAAGGATCCCTAGCTTGGGATTAATATAAGCATGAATATGATAAGTAAATACAAATACATGATATCAAATGATGCATGTAATAAGTGGATACACTGGGGCAACTCAAATGAGATAATTCTGTCCCGGGTCTTCATTAGATAGTAGTTATAATGTCAGGGCAATTATTTTTAGGATCTGCCTTCCCGGGTCTCCAATAGATAATTTTATATTATCGGGGTAACCCTTTTCGGGATCTACCTTCCCGAGTCTTTCGAGGATACTTGTATGTGGGCTTTGTAAATGCATGTAATAACAATAAGAATGGAAGCAACATACTCTTAAACAGATTAACATGTGCAACATATATAACATGTTAGCGTAGTATGAGTCTCTAGTATGATTAACAAGATATATCAATCAAAATAGAGCATATCCTTTCAGTAAACAGAGCAATTATTAATCAAGGAAAACAACTATAAAACATCAAGTAAATGCACCTAAATTATCCTAGACATGCTCATAATTACCCATAGGAATCCCAAGTTAAGGATAAGATCCCCTTACCTTGGCTGATTTCCACTAAATAAGCTTAGAAATGTTCAAACTGCTACTTCTAGAGGTCTCCCCAACTAAAACCTATCAAAAAAATATTAAAGAGTCAACACGAGCACTTTAGACTATAAAAAAATAAAACAAAGCATCAAAAATACCCAAAAAACACTATACAAAATTTTGATGATTGGCGGTGGTGCGTGGCCAAAATAGAGACCGGCATCGACGACACGTGGAGGAGACAGCGGCGACACGTGGATCTCACATGCAGGGGACATAAATGGAAGGCTTGGGCAACGTGGCATGCGTTAGTGGCCAATGATGTGGTCAAAAAAGCCGCAAAAAGGCTTCTCTGTTTCAGCATGAATAGAGAGAAAAAAAGCTGGCAGCTATTGATTGTAGAATTTTCCTTTTATAACAGTAAAAAAGTTCTTGTTATTTACAAAAATGGCACTGAACCCCTAAAATGAACAAAACACCCTCAATTTTCTATTTTCAACTTTACCCCTCTTGAAACAAGAAAAAGAAGATTTTAGAGTTTTATTACTTACAATGCAAAATTTTAAATACTAGTTTTTCCAGATTTCATGTTTTGGTACCTTTTAATTTCAAACATTGTCAAACAAGCTCATAATTTCTATAGACTTTTTAGATGAGTTTGTTAGGTGTATTTAAAGCCAATCTACCATTTCGTCTAGCATTTAAGCCTCTCAATTGATGTATAATTGACTTTTGGCTTCCTAGGTCTTATTTTCCACAAAGTGCATTTAAGAGTTTTTTTAGACCTTTTGTATTCTAAGCCATGCACGAAATGTTGGCCTTAAAAAGGGCTTGTAATACCTCATTTTGGAAAGATTATTGATATAAAAAACTTGAGTTTTCTTGACCCCATTTGGTGTTGTTTTTTTTTTCAAATATTGCTTTAGGTTTGAATGTAATATCAATTCATTGGTTTAGTCTTGGTCAAACTAATTTTGGATTGAGTTGTCTTAGGATCGAAGAGTGACCATCATAGGTTCTAAGTGTGATCTAAAAGTTTCCACCATTCTAACTTAACTCTTGGTTGGAATCAAGTGTTGAGTTTTTCCATATTTGTGAGATTTTACAAGAATCCTACAATTTTAGTATATATTTTGGGAGTAAATCATTAGAGAAGGCTTTATGTGACCTTGGTGCCAACATTAACTTAATGCCTTTGTCCATCTATAAGGCATTTGACATTAGTGAAGCAACACCCACCAGAATTACACTTCAACTTGCAGATTGATTTGTTAGACATCCTGAAGAAAAAATATAAGATATTCTTGTACAAGTAGCTAAGTTAATATTTCCTATCGACTTCATAGTACTAGATTATGAGGTAGACAAAGATGTCCTCATCATTCTAGGTCGTTCTTTTTTTATAACTGGAGGACTTTTAATGGATGTTTATGAGGCATTATCATTATGAGGATGAATGATCAACATGTTTAGTTTACTATTTATAATTCATTAAGATACCCTCCTAATGTTGATCAGAATTGTTCAATCGTTAGCTTAATAGAAGACAAAGTTATAGAAGCAGTTGAGAAGAAGTTGATTGAATGCTCTGCGCATTAGAAGGATGTTGAAGCATTGTCTCTAGTATTCGAAGAGGAGAAAGCAAAAGATTGTCGTATACTTTCTAACTTTAGTCATTTTTGTTAGGGTTTCTTCCATAAAGACTTAGTAGTTTGTATATTACAATAAGCATAAATTTCAGTTGTTGATAAATGTTATTATTTTTTCTTAAATTGCGCATTTAATATTCAAACGCCATTCAACTTTATTGTATTAATTAGATTACTGGCGATATGCACATGGTTATTTGAATGTACACTTGGCCAAGTATGTGAGATATACAAGTGGATCTAGTTTCAAGTCAATAACCTAAAACGTCTTTAATATATAAACTCAAGCAAGGGCACATAAGTCTTTGTAACACTGTTAGTACGACCCACTTTGCAAGAGTTGCAAACAGCCTAATTCTGGTTGTTCATGTAGAGACATGTAAGTTTGGGTGGCTATCCAATTTTTTTTTCCATAAGACGAGACTGGAAGTTTTATGATCGAGCTAATAATTCCATTATAGACTCGCATCAATTACTTCGCTAAGAATGATCGTATGTCGATGTGATCTTAATCCCGAGCGAGTTGCGAAGTCTTACTTTATGAAAGCATCATGGGTGAGAACAACCAAACAACATTGAGTTAATAAGCCCCCCACGTTAATGATTTTCGTAGTGAATGGATGGGGACACAACATGACAAGAAGGAATTCATGACTTCTCTAATATTAAGCAAGATGTAGAGCTGTTCTCTTAAGAACTGATTTCAAGGCTTGAACAAAGAGTAAAAACCTCTCATTGATCTGAGAGAGCATTGGTTTATAATGAGACTTAAAGAATTTGTTCATTATAGGAATCAGTGGTGCATAAGTCACAGGAGTAGAACGGATTTCTGTCCCAATTGTAAATTACGAACAAGCTTATGAAGGATCATATAACAGATGACCGATTATATCCGTGGATATTAACTTATTCTATAGTGTGAAAGAGTTCAACACAAGCCTTTAGGGGAATAAGCCTATTGTTAACGAGAAGAGATGGGATCCCGCTTCGTTGTAGCTTTCCAGACTAGCTCATAATTTCTAGAACACTGTTTTATTAGTTAGTGGATTTAAAGAGTTCGATTTCACATATTAATTATGTTGAACATAATTAATAAGAGTGTTAAGTTTAATAGTTAACTTAATTTATCAATATATTGGATATATTAATTTAATATTTATCGAATAAATATTAGAAGGAAAAATTAATTTATTGGATAAATTAATTAAAAATAATTATTGGAAGATATTGGAATGATAAATTGAGATTTAATTCAAAAAAATTTAAATTTGATCAATATATTTTGGAAGATATTGGAAGATAATTTAAATTAAGATATCTTGAATATTTTGAATTTGACATAAAATATTTTTGGAAAATATTTATTTTTTAAAACCCAATAGTTTAGAAAATACGATTCAAGAAGAGTTCAAGGGTAGGAGGAGAGGTTGGCAACGTACGAACGTTTTCCAAGTGAGCCATGGGAGTCTAGGTTTTGCGAACTAGCCCGGACCGGAACAGAAGCAAGCCTGTATAAAGGGTTAGGTCCAATTTCGGGCATAAACGTGGGGGATAGGACATAACTCCCGTCCCACATCTCTATGTGCACGCAACACTTCCATATGGAGAAAGATAGGCTTACCATGTTCCAAAGTGGGCCAGGATTAAGAGTGATAACAATAACGAAGAAATGAAAGAAAATACCTAGCTTTTAGACTGACGACATCTTTACGAACTGGCTTGACCCAGCCCAAATATCCAAGCGGGCCCAATGAGAAGAGACCCACGCGTCCACTCTCTCTCATGTATTCAGCGAAAAGAAAAGTTTAGGTTGAATGTGTCTCTCTTTAGTGGCGGCTTTTTTAATCTAAATATGAGTCTTTGAATCATAAGTTTCAGCCTGTTCCCAGCTTGCCTCGCTCTCAGGTTGGCCCTTCTACTTGACTAAGTAGTATTCTACTCGTGTAGTACCCGTATGGTCCCGTCCCGCTCATGGTGCGGTCAGCTATGGAAAGCCATTTGCACCAGGCGCACGACGCTTTCCCTAGCCCAGATGTTCGCCTTTCTCAATCTTGGAAAGGTGACCCGTCGAAGACGGGAGCCCTTTAACATGTTTACGAAGACCTCCGACTTATTAGAGAAAGGGGGTTCGATCAGTAGAGAGGACGAGCCTCCCTGGAAGAAAAAGAGCCCTGCTCGAGGGACGACTGACTGAATGCCCTCATTCTATTGTTTGCAAATAGGTAGGTTGTACACTCATAGGTAGCCTGTTCAGAAAGCGCATCTCGTATCGCATACCAGATATCACATACCTACTTTCGAAAGAGTCTCAGATATCGCATATCGAAGACACCTGCCCCTGACCAGTCCTATCTACAACTGGGATTTCGAGTACAACTATCCCGCATATCATTCATTTAATTAGCTGGCTGACCCACTTCCGTTGCGATCCTTCCTTTTAGTAAAAGCGTGTCTGCAAGGCCTATTGGTTACCATTTGATAGGGGTACGAAGCTGTTTCCGGCCCAAAGGCAATCGTTGAGTGAACTATATCTTCTTTGTGTTAGTTGACCTAAGCCGCACCATTACTGCTGGGGTGGGGCTCGGCCTCCCAACTGTACGTGAGACGAGTTTCTGCTTCATACAGCTCGGGCCGAAGACTGGGGGAAGTTAAGGAGAGATGGGGAACGATTGTTCCTGGTCTATCAAATAGAGTCGAATTTATTTCCCGGGAGCACAACATAGTCCTTGTGTTTTATTTAAATATTAAGATATTTTAAAAAAATATTTGGGAAATATTCAAAGGCTAAGTTCTTTCCTAGTCAAAGAATCTTGAAGATAAAGAAAATGAAGACCCAAGATATGTTTGGAAAATTAAATGTAATAGGTTAAAAATTAAATCGGTCAATTACTTGTTTAAATTATATGTTACTTGTTTTTATGCCATGATTGTTGCATAAAGTATGCATATAGATTTAAAATTCCATCGTAGGTTAAAAAGATTCATGCATTCTAAATATGTGTTAAATATATTTAGTATATTTTATGAATTAGTTTCCATATTTAGAATTGTTCAACATGTAGATCTCACAAATAAATATTGGATGTTTATTTTTATTGATTATGCTGAATGTATGGATTAAATATTATTTTTTGAAAAATGTTTTTCAAAATAGGAACCCAAAAATTTATTTTACATTTTCTACAAAAACAAATATAATCTTTTAAAATTGTTTAAAAAGAGGTGAAGCCTAATAATCCATAAAAATGATTAGAATTAATAAGATTAATTAATCTCACTTTATTCTTTAGTTAATACGATTAATTACTCTCCATTGCTCAATTTTTCCTTAAAATTTTCTCTCTTGTTAGTTGTTTCCAACTATTCATTACTAGAATTTTTATTTAGTTTATGCATTAAAACTCTAAAGCCATTTCATTTATTATCCAACTGACTCCTAAGTTAAGATAGCTATTGTTGTGACATAAAATATGGCCCGGAAGTCTTGGAAGAGGCCGGGACCCAAACAAAGGACAAAAGGACCAAAGCCGACCCGGTCGGCAAGGAAGAGTCCGACCCCCAGGGGTCGGCCAGGCCTTCGCCGACCCCCGGG
>JBBMEG010000021.1:12326187-12347682 GCA_037832605.1 Cyclanthera cordifolia | reverse complement strand
GATTATGCAAATTGGAGATTTTAATGCACAAATACATACACAACAAGAAACAAGAAAGTGACTGAGATGGCGACTACCAGGACGTAGTGATCAAATAATACATATATATATATATATATATATATATATATATATATATAATTTTTTTTTTTAATTTGATAGTGGCTTCATTGTAATATTTGCAATATTTAATTTTTGATTCCCTGAAGTTGTTGGGAAAAATTTTGGATGCATATAGTGAGAAAAATAAATAGATCTCTCATGATTTTGTTGGGATTTTTCATGTACAAAATTTTGTTACGAAAATGTAAACTACAAATCAATCTAAAAGGTTAAGTTGATAGGTTGGTGTAAATTTATTAATTTGAAATAAGGAGTAATCAGCTTAAGCTAATAGGTTGAGATCATAAATCTAGTTATACCAACTAACAATGTATTTCTTTATATTAGACAATTAGATCGATCAAAGTAAAATGACAGAAATGTCTCCCGCTTCAATCAATTCAGCCAAAAGCTTTCGATCAACATTTCAGCGGATACATCATTCAATTAGTAATTTAGCCGATAGTCTTCGATCAAAGAGAAGTAAAATTAACAAAAATCTAATACGAGAGAATTTTTTTTATTTTTTTTAATTATAACTAAAATAGGTGAATGAAAAATTGTTTTCTATTTTATAATAGTTCTTCACATCTTTCCCATGCACCAAATTATTCTTCCATCATTTTGTGGAAATGTGTAGAATAAGTTATCTCAAATTTCAAATGATTTACCATGAAAATGCCTACACATCATATAGGTAACACAAGGTAAATGAGTTTTTTTGTACTATTTGTTTGTTGTTTTCTGATTCTTTCATAATACAATAAGCAAACCCTAATCTCCTGCCCCTTTCTCTCTCTAATTTTCTAATTAAAAAAAAAAAAAAAAAGGAATCAATTCTATTAGGGCATCTTCTAATTCATTAGCTTCTTCAAATCTCAGACTCTATGTAACTGGATATAACCAAATCCCACTAAATTATATGATATTCATATCCGAAACTCGAAATCGAAGAGTCGAGAATTTTGAAATTTGTAAATTGGGATTCATTTAATTTCTATAATCTATATTTGATTAGAGTGACAATTTGAATCTTGGGGGAAGAAATTTATAAAGAATTAAACATACGAAATTAAAAAAAAAAAAAAAAAAGTTTGGAATTTTCAGTGCAGAAAACAATAAGGATGGAAAATTAGAGCATAGAAATAATCGAATACACGAACTCTTAAATATTCCTTAATAATATTCTCACTTTGATCGATATGAACTTAATTTATATATATATATATATATATATATGGGTATATTTTTAAAACTGAATTAAATAAAGTTTTTTTTTTTTTTTTTTTTGTGTGTGTGTGTGTGTGTCAGTCTTCATGGGTGGGCATTGGCTTATGGCGGCCGCCATTGTTGCGGAGGCGGAGCTCATGATCCAAATCCTCAAGGGAGGTATGGCTAAGTCCAATTTGTTTGAATTATAATTGGTTAATGATAATAAATTTACTAATGATTCATGAGGTTAGTAACCCCTCATCACCTACTTCAATATCAACTTATTTTATTTTACTCGCTTAATGGCAGAGAATTAGATAGTTTTCAAGTGAGAGATAACACGTACAAAGAGAATACTGAAAAAACGAAAAAATTTCAAAAAATTCTTTGTGTTTTGGTTTTTTTTTATGTTCGTATGCGCACTGTTTGAAACAAATTCCAGAATTTATATCAGTAAAAAACAAAACAAATTGAAAGCATAATTGATATGAATAAAAATAGAAGAAAAGATAGAGAAAGCAACGACAGAATTAACGGAACTAGCCCTACCTTCACAATCGATTCAAATGTCAAAGCCACAATCAAAACTCTCTCAAAAGTACAAAATTGGTGTCTAAAGTCTCCCAAAGATACAAAATTGGTGTTTAAACTCTCCCAATAAAAAAACAACCAAATGATGCCTTATAGGCTTATAAGGCTTAACCTAATTTGACCTAACCCAACATTTAACTAAGTTACATTTAATTAACCCAATTAAGTTAGAGATGTAGAGTCACAAAAACTTAATATGCACTTTTCATTGAAAAAAATCACACTATTTGAGTGAAGATCTAGGAACTCAGTTGGGTTGACGATGGTTGGAAGTATGTTTTTTATTTATTTTCGGTTCGTGATTAATTTTAATCATACTTTTTAGTGTTAAATGTCTAACCATTGGTATCATAGCCATTTTCTTTGGTATTGGCTGTAGATATATAATTTTTTTATTTATTGGTTATTAATTAGTAATACATTACAAAAAGAATTTCCAAATAAAGATTCTAAAATTTGAATTTTAGAATGAAAAGTTATGGCCAACTTTCTTAAGTTTTGTGCGTACATAAATGCAACTGTTATGTTATTTAAGCAATTTGTTGATTAAAATGGTTCTTTTTACTTCTGCGTACTGTTGTTGTGTTCAATTCATACACTATGCATATTAAATACTTAGATTTTAGTTTTAATTAATTATGCATAATGAAATTAGATAGTTAATGACTCAATTTTTTTTAATTATTTATAATTTATTTGCATAATTATTTTTTATAAATATTCATGGAATATTGAGTTAAAAATATTATTTTAAATTGATGATCAAATTTTTGTATTTATATATATTATCTATATTTTGTTTTGCATGATTTTTTTTAATATAATTTTCCATGCAATATTAAGTTAGATAATATTACTTTAAATTGATTATTCAATTTTTATATTTATATTATCTATATTTTGTTTTGCATGATCATTGTTTTATAATTATTCAGGCAAAAGTAAGTTAAATAATATTATTTTTTTAGAAATAAATTAATGAATCAATTTTGTATTTATACTATTTATATTTTGTTTGCATGCATATTGTTATTATAATGCAATATTAAGTTAGATAATAAAATACAATAAATATATTGCTTAAAGCAATAATTGAGCTTAAATATTTATTATGTTTAAGTGATTCATATATTTTAATTAAATTAAAGAAGAGAAGTTGGCATACGTATTCAAATACGATAAAATTATTACATTGTGTCAGATTCGTAAAAAAATTGCATACATATTCAAACGGGCTTTTAATGTGTATTAAAGTGTTTGTTGATGTACTATAATATTATATATGAAAAGTTTGAATACATTTATTATCAATAACTTCCTTTCCCCTAAAATCTCTCACCCACGATTTTTGTTTTTCCTTATTATATTTATGACCTTTGATTTTTTGAAAGAAGCAAAATCAATTGCAAATCTTCGGCTGGCAAAAAATATCTCATCACTATTTGTTTCCGTTTTCCCCGAAATTTTTTTTGGTTTTGCATCTATTCAGCTTTATTTTCTAGGGTTTCAGACAGTATTGTTTGCAGTAAAATCGACGGCCATTGACGTTTTCCTATCTTACTACGGCGGCGTTATACGAAATCATTCTTGGAATATCTTTTTTGAAATATCTTTTTGGGGTCTCTTTCTTTTTTTATGCAACCATTCTGTTTCGAACGATCGGAGAAAATGACCGCAAACGACTAGAGAAGATGGACATGGACTACCGGAGAAGATGGCCACAACCGTCGAAATCTTCGTCGTCGCTATCATCGAGAAAGCTACATTGCCACTGTCGATTGTTGTTCAATGTTCCATCCATCAATGTTCAATGATCTGCCTGATTTGATGCTAAAAATTCTCACAGATTATTGATGATGACGGCTGCAAAAAAAACCCCTAATATTAGAGTCTGCAACATTAAGTTTTTATTATATAAGAGATGAAAAATACATATATAATACAAATACGTATACAATACTGTATTAATATATTTTTTGTTACATATATAATACTGATCGTTGATGTTGTATTACAATTACTGTATTATGCTATACCAAAACCAATGTTAAAAATACCAATTTAATACTATATATGTTGTAAACCACTGACATGCTAACGATAATAATACCTAGATGATTATGATAATACTACCTAGATGATTATGATAATAATACGTTGATTCGTATAAATACAATAGTAATATAATTCAGATTGGGTTGTTAACGTTATAGTACATGAGCAATACCAATTGGGAGTTGCGGTAACTCTGGGAGGGAACAAAGATAAAAACTTACTCATTTGGAAAATGATAACTCTGACCACCTAGCAAATTCAAAAAGAAAAAGAAACATAAAAGTTTACCAAATATTAGTGATTAGACATATATATAATAAGGGTATTATCACGAAATGGCGAAATACCTACTGACGATTCAAAGAAGAAGCACAATCCGAACGAAAATGGAGATATTTCTCAACGTACAACTGAAATAAAAAAGAAAGAAAGATGATGGAGATTGAACGAAATCAGGGGTTCTTGATGAAAAATGAAATTGTTATACATGCATAAGGAAATAATTTATTTAAAGAAAAAGAACTTGCTGTACATACATAAGAAAATATTTTATTTAAGGAAAAAGAAGCATTGAATAAAAAAAAAAAAAAAAAAGGAAAACTACAACTTGTCAAATATGAAAAAAAATAATTTCATATTACGTAATCAAGGGCAAACTAGTGTTTCGAATTAAATTCATTTATGTATAAAAATATATTTGAATATCCTTGCAATTAAAATCAATTTGAGATAAAAATGTAAAATTTATGCTCAGTTTGAATATCCATACTAAATACTCATTAATGACCATAACATCTTTAATTAATTAATATTATAATAAAGTTTATTAGAATCACATTTGGTTAATTGTGATTAATGTATGTAATATAGTAAATTTTATCCCACATGAATTTTTACTTTGTTACATGTGTGATTAATTAGGATAAAATATTAAATTATATTTTTAATTTACCTACAGAGATTAGAAAAATGAACATAATTGGATAGTTTTATCATTATGCTAGTCTAGCTAATTTAATTAGAACTTTAACCCACATGCAAGTTCTATGTCACTAGTTTCGTATTTTTTTCATGATTCTACATTGGTAGAACATATTTCATATTAATTTAAATTTAATTTAGATAAAATATCTAATTATATTTTATAGTTCACCCGCACGGATTAGAAAATAGAACATAATTGTTTCTCATTATGGTGAGATAAATCATATTGAATTAAAACTCTAGCCCACAAGCAAGTTCTATGGCGTATTTCCATATTTCTACATTTGTAGAATATACTTTATACTAGCTTCAAATTTAGTAGAGTGAGCATAATTAAGTAATTGTAGCCATTTAATCTATGAGTTTATCTAAAATATTATGTGATGTTCCCGAGCCCATATAGGATAAGTACAAAGTTGGAAAGAAGTCTTGCGAAATCAAGAAATGCAAAATTTTCTAGAGAATGACTTGATTAGTGTGAGCGATCAATCTCAAGATATTGAGTTTGAGAAAGATCATTTTGATACTCAGTTTGCCACTTCAAGTGAAGGACTTAATGTTAACAATTTTCCTTAAGTTCAAATCCGTATTAAAGAATTAGTCCTGAAAGTACAACAAACTATTTAACCTAGTCTAGTAGACAATATGATTCAACCAAATTTAAAATTGGCGGACAATAAGTTAAACGACATAAGAATGTTGACACAACATTAAGATGTATACTACATCAAGGAATTTGGTGATTGGTTTATAAGCTTAATAAATTCATTTATGGATGAAAACAAGCATCCTGTTAGTGGTATTTGAAATTTCATGATGTCATCACTTCATTTGGTTTTAAAGAGGGGATCTTTGTATATACTAGAAGGTCAGTGGGAGTAAGATATGTTTTATTGTTTTATATGGTGGAAGTCATTTTGCTTGTAACCAATGATATGAGTTTGCTACGTCTGGTCCAACAATTTCTCTAAAAAACTTTGATATGAATGCTATAGGTGAGGCATATTATGTCATTGACAATTTTTTATTGTCTTAAAAGACCTATATCATCAAAGTCTTAGAGAGGTTTTCGATGAAGGAATATTGTTAAAGGTGATAATTTTAGTCTTATGTATGTAGTGTACTTAAAATGAACTCGAATAGGAACATATGAAGAACATTCCATAAGGTTAGGATGTTAAAGAATTTTAGAGTAGCCTAGATGTTGACCATTAAAAAGCTACAAATAAAGTTAAAAGATTCATTTAAAGGAACAAAAGATTATATGCTCAAGTGCAAACGAACTAATAATTTGGAAGAGATTGACTATTTTGATTTAGACTTTGTTGACTATGTTGATTAATGTAAATCATCACATGATTATGGTATCATACTTGCTAGTTAAGTTCTATCTTGGAAAGACCGGAAGCTACTTCTATTATGGATGTCGAATTCGTATTATGTTTTGAAGCTACCTGACATGGTGTATGGTTAAAAAGTTTCAATTATGAGCTTAGAGTTATTGACTCTATTTGTAAGTCAATAAGAATTTATTGTGACGACTCAACTGCTATTTTTAAGGCTAAGAATCACCAAAGTGGTAGTCGAATTAAGGCATTAAGTACTTAGCCACAGAGAATGTGTTAAAGATAAGAAAGTGGTCATTTAACACATTAGCATTGAGTTGATGATTGTTGATCCATTGACTAAATGCATGCAACTAAAGAATTTCAAGGATCAAGTCATTCGAGCGGTGGGATTCGTTCGAAGATATGCATGCAGAACCGGGACGACTCGACTTTCCAGTTAAGGATCAGAAAGGGGAACTAAGTGGGAAAGTTTTGGTAAAGGCAGAGGAAGAAGCTATCCAAGGGAAGATAAGAGTGGACACATTCCAGCTGGCTTTTTGTGTGGAAGAGGAGGATTGGGAACGACTAAGTGGAAAGGTAACGTCTATAAGGAAGAGCGGTTGATTTCCTGATAGGGAGCCGTTATACTATACTATACTATACTAGTTGTAGGGCGGCGAGAGCCTTAATTATTTAATATCAAGTAAAGGTACGTAGCCTTTCCCGAGTTGTAGAGGTTAGAATAATATGAAAAACTGTAAAGGTGTGAAGCGAAGCAAGGTTCTTTCCCATATATATAGTAATAAGGAAATGAGCGAAGTGAGCAGCTGCCGAAGATTCCCTGCCCTTGCGAGTGGTGCAAGTCTGAGCGCCTGGCTCTCACTACTTCTAAGTCAGTGAGGTGGCGTAGAACTCAAAGTGATGTTATAACTTCCGAGCCTATTTAATCCTTCCCCTTTCCTAACCTTTGACTTCGCACCCATATTCTATTCCCATATTCTATTCCCATATTCTCTCCCTCTCCCTCTCCCTATCTGTCGTCTGACATCGTTTGATACCAAGAATGCAACTCGTATGGGAATGCCCGAAAAAAGGAGCGAGCTGTCTTACACTTTTAAGAGTTAATTAATATTAGAGTAAATAAGGAATGAGTTGTAGATGTGAAGAAAGAAGCGAAGCTAAGCCTATTGAAGAGCTTTCTTCCGGCCGATGAGTTGAATGTTCACGAGGTTAATGCTTATATAGAAGGAGCTTGACCATGAAAGCTACTTTATCTTGTTGTAGAGGTTCCGGGTTCAGAGGTGAAGATCTCCGGAACCTGTAAGGGTTAACCTTCCCAATTAATGTGCTTCTATCCTTCACCTCTACCATATGAACTATTCACTCTTTAAAGCATATGAGCTTCTCTCCCCAGCCATTTCATCGGGTTAAGAAGATGTGAGCCTTTCTCTCTCTCTATAAGAACGGTGGGTGCGTTCCAAGGTGTCGAAGTCCCACACCATTGTGGGATTCTGATACTTAGTATCCAAACTCTAGATTTTATCCCTTGAGCGTTAAGAGGTAGACCAACGTTTGTCTCGTTCACCTCTTGAATCGAATAGAATGAAAGGAAAGGCGTATTCATCTTGCTCGAAAATATCATCGGACGCGTGGGCTGGAATCATTGACACTTCTTTTATTTTCGGGAGTAGAAAATGAAGCTACTTACACTACTAATAGAGCTATAGAACCTCCCGTTAAAGAAAATAAGGTAATTGTATCGAATCTATTTTCTATTTTGGAACGAACAACGACCAACTAACATTTTTTATATCACATCAACTACTTCATACCTTGATATTCCGAGCCGTGCGGTAACAAACCATACCGTGTAGGGTGGAGTCCTCTCTCATTGAAGAAGGAGATGATGGGCTGTAAATCTTGCGTTTTCCCGTATTTTTTGTTGCAAGTGATTTTCTCCCCATAAACTAATAAATAAGCTCTTAATTCTATATTTCCCTAGTTGTAGAGGTTAATAGGGAATCAACAGTAAATGAAATGAGCGAAGTGTAGCGACGCTTTATTCCACAGTTTTGTCTTGTCACGAGCTGGATTTGAACCAGCGCTTTCCAGATGCATGACCTAGATTTCAACTATCAGGTGATGAAGCCATGGAGATCAGGCACCGATCACATGCTGGCATCTTGGCGAGCACCAAGGAGGGGACATCCCTTATGGTCGTTCGTTATTCCATTCAAAGAATCTCCGTTCCAGAACCGTACGTGAGATTCTCATCTCATACGGCTCCCCCTTTATATGATGCGCTACTATTTTCTTTCTAGTAAAGAAGAGCTATTACTCTCAGCTGCCATTCCGGCCTATTCTTTTTTGATAGGGATTTGACCGATGCTGAAGGTAGCTTGCTGCTTACCAAGCCACCCACTTGAGAAGCTAGTCGCCAGAAGGAAGCGACGAGGAAGGACTCCCCCTTATTTATTAACCTCGTAAATGCGGTCTCGCTTTCTTCGCTCATTTGATTTACTCTTCATCTGCAAAGAATTCTCGCATGGGAGCTGTCTTCTCTTTGTAGTTTGGAGAGCAGGTTACAAGCCTTTCTCATTCCAGTGCTCGCATTTTAGTAGGGGGCTCAATGAGCACCTTTTAGTGAAGGTTTGACCCTTTCTGTCACTCTTGGCTTGGAGCCTTCAAGCAAAAAAAGTAACTATACTAATATATATCAATATATACGATGAGAAAGGGAAAGTAGCTTCTTTCTTCCTTTTCTTTCCTTCTTTCTCGTAGTTCATATCAGACTTGGAAGGTAACTCGCTTCATGTGATCTAATGTGATGGCTGGGGCTAATGTACACTGATCGGGACTACAGCTAATGCATCGGGTAAGTCTAATGCACCCAAAGCCTGAAGTTACAAGTATGTCTAGATTTGGTTGAAAGGTATTTCCCCTGGGCTCTTAAGATTCCTTATGAATCTTGGACTGGACTTCGTCCCATAGGTTACCTAATAAGGGGACACTTTAGCATGGTAAAAAGTGTGACTCTAAGCGAGCACACTGTCCATCTGCTTATTCATTCGGATCAAGACCGCAGACAACAAGTTCAAGACAAAGGGGGAGATGGAGCGAAAACACAAAGCCAGTTCTCATCAACTGAGAGCTCCACTCCTTCAGAGGGAAAGCAACAGCAATAATAGAAGAGAAAGGAATAGAAAGAGGAGATCACATTGAATCAACTCGTGTGATAAGATCCCATGCAATCACCTCGGGAACATTCCACTCTCCTTTCTTAACCTTTCCCGTCTTTGAAACCCTTGTCGTAAACTCACCCTCTCCCTTTCGGTCTTTCTCGATGCTTTTTTTGGGGTGACTCACCAACCGACCCAGTAGTGAAAGGCTCATTCTTCTATCAGTAGCCAGTCTATTGTTATTGCCAATTATTTGTTCGAGCTGTTATTATATAGTAGCTCAAGTTATAGGTAGTAGAAAGCCCAGTAAGAAGAGGCTGAAGTTTCATTTAAAGGTAGGTTTGCCTCGAATGCGCTCTGACTCTTGGAGGAGCTTGAGAGCAATGAATCGTTGCTGCTTTTGCTATTGGTCTACAAATCGCTGCAACCAATGTCCTGAAAGTAGCCTCCGTCCTATCTGAGTAGAATGATGGGCTCTTAGGAATAGAAGTGGGCATGAATGGAGCTTCTAGGACTATGTTGACTGAAGCTCTCTTTGTCCATCTAATCTTAATTTTCCCTAGAGAATTACCAAAATACGAAGTTCTCTTCTTTCTTTTTGATTTGGACATGGTTGGCAAGGTCAGGGCCTTTCTCGCTGGGCGAGATTGACGACATAGCGAGAACACCGAGATCATTCCTTAAGAGGGTATTGCAGTGCTTATTGAATTGCCTCTCCTAATAGCTTTGCACCTTAACAGTAAAGTACTTCTATCCTTAGATAAATTAGATATTACGAATAAATAAGGAAAGAAATATCAAAGATTGGAAAGGAGAGGAACACTGCGGGTTCTCGAGATGAAGAAGGTCGTCCCGCATCGCTTCTATTGGTAGTGACAGAGCACATATGTCAAACCGAAAAAGGGGCAAAGTAAGGGTTGTTGGCATGTGCTACTTTAGCACCTAGTGTCTGGTACTCGAACATTGGCTCGAGGTATTTTCTCTACCCCTTCTTACCCTGAAAAATCAGGGGCACCTTGCGTCATTGAACGATAACCATCTTTCGGCTGACCTAGCCTCCTCCGTCCCTCGGCTGTCCCTCTTGCCTAGTAAGCACCTAAGAGATCTAATGCATTTTCATTCTTTCCTTTCTTTTCTTCTAGGGTCGCATGTCTTTGCCTCTTCTGCATACTAAGCTTGCTGATTGATTTAGTACCTCCGGATGGCAGCTTCTAACTTTGATTCACGTGAAAAAGCAACCAACTCGATAAGCCATTATATTCGACGCATAACAGCTCTGTGCGTATGCAAGTATCGACCCTGCATAGCATCATTCGACAATTTAGACAACCCGATGTAAGATATAGGATCTTGGAACCACTAAAGTGGATCGAGCACCGCTAATGTAGAAGGATGCAGGACCCGCAAGCAGGGATCAGGGATTTAAGCTACAAATAAGATAGAGAGAGAGAATGAGATCTCGATTGAGGTTACGAAGGGCTTAGGTTAGAATATGTGAGACTGAAAGGGTGAAGTCATCAATCCACGTAGCCATTGGAAACGAAATCAATCAATGAAAGAAATGGAATAAGCAACCAAAGAACCCAACCAAGCGATTTTCCTTGATCATAATGGAACTTGGTTCCTATATATAAATATTGATTGCATATACATTCAATATTTGATTGAAACTCTTATTCAATTTATGTTTTCTCATTCACTTTGTACATTACTTCAATATGGACCTCGAGTAAACATATAGTTTATTCATTAAAGTATATGAGTTGTGTTGAGAGAAACATGATACAATGTGATATATGAAAAGATATACTCACATTTAGAGAACTTATTGCCATAATTCATGTGTTTTGTTTTTCATTATGATAATGGCGAGGTGTTCATGAGCCAAGAGGGAGAATGTTGAAATTATAATTAGTTAATTATAACAAATTTATTAATAGCCCATGATTTTAGTAACCACCCATCACCCACTCACTTTGCAAACATTTTATCTCAACTTGATTCTTATCGTATTCTCTTAGTGGTAGAGAATTCTGTACTTTTCAAGAGAGAGATAAAACATACAGAGAAAAGGATAAAATTACTGAGAACTCTTATGTGTTTGACCTTAAGTCTTTTTGGTCTATATGCCTACTTTTTATTGAGCAAAACAACACCATTCAAGTTAGGAAGAGAGAAGATGTAGAAGATGTAGGAACTCCGCTGAGTTGACGCTTGAGGTATTTATTGGCTTCATCTCGGTTCCCTGAAACAACGAGTGGACGTACGCTTTTTATTTATTTTTGCTTCCGCTGTAGGTGATTAATTTTAATCACATTTTTTAGACATATTTTGTAAAATTTCAAACACAATTACCTCTGATCAAAAAAAGAAAGAGACGGTGGACGATGGCAATGATCGATTCTCTTTCTCTTGCAACAAACAACTGCATCATCATCGTCATCCTTAAAGAAATGGACTTTTTATAGAAAAGTTTGAACTTTGATGCCATTCAGGTTCAACCAAGTTCTGTGAGGGAAAAACTGAGAGGCGAAAAGAAGATGAAGATCTAGGGTTAGGGTAAAATGACAAAGTTTCATTACACAATTGGGAAGAAGGGTGACGAAGATCAGTCAATGACGTAAAGAGGTTTTCTTTCTGGGGAATTTTGTGATCATTTTTGATTTGGGGTTGTAAGGATTCGTTCTTTAACCTTGTATGGTCACGTTTGTGAACTTTCATGTGACTGCTTATAGCTTGAGCTAACCTGAATTTCTTTTTGCATAAGTTGCAAAGGTAGGATGTCGGAGGCCAAAATCAGTCCCCGAGATGGCTGGCTGCATCCTCGGCAAAAGTTGGTTCTTCCCATGAATCGTCAAAAGAAGAAGCTTTGTTGCTGCTGTTTGCAGTTGCTTGAAGAAAGCTGTGGTGATCATAATTAAGGGTCAAAGTATTCTCCTTCTTGTTTCTCACTTCATCCAACATCGCTCGGACTTCATATCTATCTGAGAAATAATAGAATCTTTCGAGGAAAAGACGCTAGAAGCGAAACTAATTTAGAGGAAAAGGTAATAGAATTAACACATTAGTAGAAACCAGACTTTTAGTGACGGGCATATGCCGACACCAAATATATTTTGTGTCGTTCAAACGAACGTCATTAATACTGGTGTCATTAAAGACATTTAGTGACTGTCACTTTTGGTGACAGGCAAAAACTGTCACCAAACATCTTTAGTGTCACGCAGAAAGGACCAATACCAAAGACCTTTTAGGCCGCTCATTGGTGTTGGTCATATTGGGTAACACTAAAGACTTTTGGTGATGATTTTTGCCGGTCACCAAAAGTGAATGTCACTAAATGTGCCTGACATTAAAAATGACCTTTTTAATTTAAAAAAAAAAACAGATTTTTATTGGTCACCACGTATTGTGGGCCACCATTTTCGTTTAAACTTTTGGCTTTATTATAATAGGTCACCATTAATGACCGACACTAAAATTATCAAAACTTGAATAAAAAAAAAAAATTAAGTGATGGTTTGTCTATTTCAAGACCAATAAGAAACAATGCCTTGAAAATATCAACAAACCATCCAAAATCACCTCTAAACTCATGTTTACAAGCATGATATAACTTCAAACTTTAGTTAAATTAATTGAAATTTCGGCAGCATAACGGCGTAACTTTAATATTACCAAAAAAATTTATGTTAATCCTGTAAATTCCAGAAATGATATATATCAAGACTACTAATCAAAATCAACAATATAATAGACATTGCCTCGCCAGAATAATTTGCAAAATAGATATATATATATATATATATAGACTATACTTTAGTAAACAATTAATACAATGTTATAACTTGAGTACAATGGTTATAACTTGAGTATAATGCTATATATAACCAATATTCAAAATGCTACACTATAACTAATTGTTATTCGATAATACAAATCTACCTATGAAGTCTGCCCATTCGATTCGTACTCCATCCATATCTTCTTGGTTGTATGGTTTAGTGGTGTTAAACTAAAAATAAAATAATATTTTGAAATTAGTAAACAAAAAGTGTCGCAGAATTTAGAAACTAAAATTGTTAATGAAGTAAAACAAAAACTTACAAGTTTAGTTATGGGGGTGCGCATGTTGGATATCATCTTCCGCATGAAAAGTTGGATAAAATATCCACACACTATGGATCCCAATTGATGAGGGCACTAGTGACCAAAATTATTAGGCAGTGTTAATAATAATTCCATAAGACCAATAATCAAAGAAATCTAGCTATGATTTATTTACGTACCTTCACTGATTTCCATATTAATTTTGTTGGTCCGAACCCATTCTTTGATTGCCACATTCGATAAGAACTATATAAAAAAAGTAAACACATTAGGATAATAAGCTAATTGAAACAAAAAACTACAAAAAAAAAAAACTTACGTATTCACGATGTGAGCTAAAGTCTCATTGGACGCTTTCTGACCGAATGAGTTCATAATATAAACGGTTTCATCATCAGGAATTAGTACTACTAAAATCAAATGGTGCCTAAAATGACATAACGAGAAATTAGGACTACACTAAACAGTACCATCTTCATAGATTACACGTTACGAAGTTCAAAATTTAAAAATGCATACCTGGTATTAAAGGGAAAGAAGACACGTTGACGCACATCCGTAATCGTGTCAAAACGATCAGCCAGAATCTTGATTTGCCCTTCTTGATTTTGTTTTTCCAAAATCGAAGCAAAACTACTACCGTCCACTAATAAGTAGTTATCAAGAATCTGTTGATCGTAAGTAGTACTTACGCAATGTAACAAAGAATGGGAGTGTAACCGATCTCTTCCATCTCACAATACTGCAAAATTTCTTCTCTAGCAAGGAAGCAATTGTAGTGAAATCCAAGCATATTCTCGGTAAGTTCAATTGTCAGCATGTCACTAGCACTCATATTGTGTTCAGCAAAGTGATAGACCAACTTGATTGTGGTTGGAAGCGCCATGCCTGATTGATGAGATTGTGTATTTGACACAACCTTCTTACCTTTGCTTGAAAGTGACGGCTATGAAAATAAAATTAATCTATTATTATTAAACTAATAATATGATACATACTATAAAGAGGAAATGTAAAATTAAATACCTCTTTTGATACATTGGTTGACGTCTTAATAATCCATGCACATGGCCATGACACAAAATTGTTGAGGGCTTATCCAAGATATTGAAGCTCGTTGTTTAGAGGAATTGGAAGGTCCAAATCCTCGTTATTTCCAATTATTAAATTCACTAGGACACGTGCTTTGTACTTTCGCAGTGGAAGTGCATGAATCTTAGCAGGTGCCCCACTCGATTCATTCATTGTGCCAACAGAAACAATGTTGTCAACATTTTCTATGGCAAGTTGACATGCCACACCCTTCAAACGTAATAAACACATAGTTAGAGTAATGAAATTTAAAAAAAATATAAGAAATTAAATGAAATTAATAATATGCAACTTACTTCTCCCAAGTCTTCGACAACGGGATGGACCATGCGAGGTTCATCTCTAATGACTAGAGGTGTTTAGAAGATCTCATCTACTTTCATTCTTGGTTCTTCTCCCAGAATCGAGGTTGATTGATCGTGATTACTTCACACAAGGAGAGCAACCAACTTGGCTAGCCTGTACTTGATGCTCGGGTGTTCTCGTACTATCACTTGGACGAGCCATTTTGAAGAAAGCAGATGGAGATAGAAATTGACCAACGCCCCTAACACGTCCTCGATGCTCGGGTGTTCCCAAAGCTTCGGTCAAAACATCCGCACCTCGATGTGCATTTCCCAACTTATTCTGAAATGAAAATATTTGCAAATATTAATTAAAATTAATCCATCAAAGATTTGAAATGTTAACTGTAATATCAATTAAACATACTTACAATTCGATTTGAGGCTTCAACCGTGGCTTCATCGACATGCTTTTTATTCTTGTCCTTTCGACCTTCCATCCATAGTAGTGCACGTGAGGATGGATCGGTTTTAATATTTACACCCTAAATCCACCAAACAATGAATTAGTAAAGTGTAATAAAATAATGATATCATATATTGTCTTAAGGTTTAGAATCCTGTTAAAACATATTGAGCCTTTTCAACACCTTAACTACTTAGACTAGAATTCGACCTTCTTTAGCAACTCTCTTGTATAATAGCTTGCCCTTAGATTGTCCACACAGGCGACTGCTACTGGTACTACTAGATATTTTAAAAATATTAGTAATTGACTGAAATAGTATAACGTAAATTAACATTATTCATAAAAGCTCTTACCTCCAGATTCATTAGTCGAATCAAATGTATAAGAGACGACTTTGACATTATCGATGTCATTGAAGACCGAGGTAGCCCTACCTCTCGAACCACCTGGCATAATGATAACCTATATGACATAAAAGTATGTGTTTTCGTAAGTGTTAGAAAAATTAAATTTAGTGAATGTAAAATTTATAAAAACTACTAAGAAAAAAAGAAACTAACACTTATATTCATTATTTGAGCATGTACTTTGGCTAAATTCAACATGTCCAAGTCTTTGACCCTTTAGCATAGACAAATCAACGAGTTCACCATGATATATACAATGGTCATCATACGATGCTAAGATTCCATCGATCAACAAATATCGTTCTACATATTGTATAAAATGTCATGAATCATTCATACATTTTTTACAAGGACATCGACTTCACCAACACGATTCACATGATTCTTTGCCATTCCTAAAAACTGTTTAACACCTTCAGCGTATTCGCTAGATAGTTTGTCTCTATTTCCAAGCCAAATTGTGTTCATTTTTTCTCTTCTCTTATTGTATCACACACTTTTGTTGTTTCACCGAACAAGCCTATGTGATTGGTGTAGACAAACTATTAGATTGTGCTACATGGTTATGTGTTTCGTATTGTTTTGATAACATTAGGTTATCAAAAAAGAGAATAAATCAATGATTATACATTTTTCTTAAACATCTAAAGAGTCTTAAAACATATAATCCTAAATCTTAAATCTAACAAATAAATCCTAATTCTAAATTCCTAAATTTCTAAATCCTTAAATATCGAGTTCTAAATTCATAATCTCTGAATCTCTGAATTCTTAAATGACTAAATCTCTAATTCTAAATTTCTATATCTCTAAAACGAACAAGCAGAACTTTAAATCTAAACCCTCAATTTAAAACCTAAAGCTAAAAAACATAAACACATATCCTAAATATAACAAACATAGCCCTAAATTATAAATCTAACAAAATCAACTCTAATTCTAACAAACATTAACCCTAAATCTAACAAACATAAACCTAAATCTAATATTCATAATCATAAATATAACAAATAAAACTTTCATTCTAAAAAACATCATGAAATATCCTAAATCTAACATTTGAAGAATGTAACCAAAGAACTCTACATCTAAAATAAAATACTTATTTTTAGTGACAAAGAAGAAGTGCTAGCGAGTAGTCGAGGAATGATGATGGCCGGAGTGTTTTTCGGGAAAGTTTTAAGAGAAGAAATGAGAGAAGAATTGTAATTATGTCTTCTGTAACAAAAGAAGTTTCATCGCCTTAGCTTATTAAAAAAGAAAAAAACAATAGAGCTTCGACGACGAAAAAACATACTTATGTTGCCTTAGGCTTTCTTTTCCCCCATTTTTTAGTATTTTGGTGGAACATAGAAGGCTAAGGCAACAGAAGAACGCTTTTCCGTGACTAAAGCTCAATGTTATGTTTTTTTTTTAAATGTGCTAAGGTGACAAAATTTTGATTTTTTGTCGCTTTTGCTTCCAATTTCTCCTATTTTCCATATTAGGTGGAAGATAAAAAGTCAAAATGATGGGTCTATGGCGACGGAACCAAGACTTGTCGCCTTACATGATGGATACGACGACGGAAGACGCTTTTTTTTGCCTTTAAATTCGACTATGATGACAAAAAATTTCATTTATCACCTTATGTGAGAGATACGGCGACAGAGCATGTCTTCCATCGTCGTAACCATCACTTAAGGCAACAAAAGGTTTAAACCCTTTGAAGTGATAAAAGTTTGAAAACAAATGTACCATTATTGCTTCAAGATATAATAAAGACATTTGTGAGTGACAAACCTAGTGTTCTTTGTCTTAAACTTCATATCCTGACAGTCTTTTAACATATATGTTTTCTTCCCGGGTTCTATATAAGAAGGCAGTTGTCACATCCATTTATTCTAGTTTTAAATTGAATTGGACAACTATAAAAAATAAGACTAATGGATTAGTGTTAACTACGGGAGAGAAAACCTCATTGGTAATCTGCCTCTTTCGATCGTGTAAAACTTTTGGCAACAAATTTAGCTTTATACTTAGGTTCAATTAAGTCTCTACTGTTTGGTTTCAACTTTCAATTCCACTTGGAGTGTATGATTTTTTAGTTATTCGGTCTTCAAGCTAGCCTGCATGTGTTATTCTTAGATATGGATTGTATTTCACCATTCACGGTCTTACTCAAGAAAAAACAAAATCAATATGTAAGAGCATATTTGTAGCTAGTTGGTTCATCTAAGGATGTATCATGGTCGCTAAAGCTAATCAATGGAATTGCTTCATTAAATCTTGATAGAGGTCATTTTTAAATATCAGACACTAAAGGACATTTATTAATCAAATAAGTAGTTGTATATAAAAAGTTTTAGGCAAGTTTCCATGAGATAACACATCTTATTTTTGCTAAAATTTTTGTATTAAAGCTCTCAGCTAAGCCATTTTGTTTGGGTGTCCTTGTTTATGTATTGCACATTTATTTTTACAAAGATATTTACAACTATGGTTTAAAAGTTCTAGCCAATTATTTTTCTTAAAGAATTTGATTTTTCTTTCAACTTTGGTGTCACGCAAGATGACCGAGACCAAAGGCTTTTAGTGTCGGTCAGGACCAACACCAAAAGTCTCTGGTGTCGCTTATTGGTGTTGGTTTGGAGCGACATCAATGCTATATGGTGTCGGTCTCGACCGACACTAAAAGCCTTTGATGTCGCTAAAAAAGCATCACCAATTCCTTTTGATGTCAGTTCTGACCAATACTAAAAACCTTTAGTGTCGCTTTTTGGTGTTGGTTTGGAGCGACACCAATGTTATATGGTGTCGGTCTCGACCGACACTAAAAGCCTTTAGTGTCGCTCAAAAAGCATCACCAATTCTTTTTAACCGACACTAAAAGTCTTTGGTGTCGATTTTTGTGTCCTACATTAAAATATCATTTTTAATTTTAAAAACAGATTTTTATGGGTCACCACATGCATGTGGGTCACCATTTTCACTTAAACTTGCCTTTATTATAATATTTTTTATGGGTCACCATTTGTGACCGACATTAAAAATTTCAAAACTTGTATAAAAACAAGCTAAGTGATGATTTGTCTTTTTTAAGGAAAATATAATAAGAAACAATGCCTTGAAAATATCAAACCACCAAAATTCATCTTTACAAACACTTTAGCAGAACGTTTTACCTAGTATTCACCTATAAACTCATATTTACGAACATAATATAACTTCTATCACTTGTTAAATTAACTGAAATTTCGGCAGTATAATGGCGTAACTTTAAGATTGCCAAAAAATTTGTTAATCCTGTAAATTCCAGAAATGATATATATAGAGACTACTAATCAAAATACACAATATAAAAGACTTTGTCTCGCTAGAAAGATTTGTAGAATAGATATATATAGAGACTACTTTAGTAAACAATACACAATATCCAACTTCAGTACAATGTTATATATAAACAATATCCAACTTGAGTATAATGCAATACTTTTAACTGGAGTACAATGCTATATATAAACAATATTCAAAATGTTATACATGAGCTAATCTTTGTTTGGTAATAAAAATCTACCTATGAAGTTTGCCCATTTGATTCACACTCCATCATATCTCCTGGGCTGTATGGTTTCGTGGAGTAAAATTAAAGCATGAAACAATATTTCGAAATAAGTAAACAAATTTTTTTGCAGAGTATATAAACTAAAATTGTTAATGAAGTAAAACAAAACTTACCAGCTTATTTATGGGGGTGTACGTTTTGGATATCATCTTTCGCATGAAAAGTTGGACATAATATCCACACACTATTGATCCCAATTGATGAGAGCACTAGTGAACCAAAATTTTATCATCAATATAATAATTCTACATGACAAGAATCGACGCAATCTAGCTATGATTTATTTACGTACCTTCACTGATTTCTATGCTAATTTTGTGCCTCTGAACCAATTCTTTGATTGCCACAGTTGATAAGAACTATAGAACGAAAGTAAAAAACTATAGGATAATAAGTTAATTGAAACAAAAAAACTACCAAAAACAAAAAAAACTTACATATTCACAAAATGAGCTAAACTCTCATCAGTCGCCTTCTGACCGAGTGAGTTCATAATATAAACAGTCTCATCTTCAGGAATTAGGACTACTAAAATCCAATGGTGCCTAAAACGACATATCTAGGAATTAAGACTACTAAACAGTACAATCTTCATAAATTACACTCTACAAAGTTTAAAATTTAAAAATGCATACCCTGTATTAAAGGGAAAGAAGACACGTTAACGGACATCTGTAATCATGTCAAAACGATCAGCAAGATTCTTGATTTGCTCTTCTTGATTTTATTTTTCCAAAATCGATGCAAAACTACTACCGTCCACTAGTAAGTAGTTATCAAGAATCTGTTGATCGTAAGTAGCCCAAATGTAGCTAAATAGATTTAGAAAATGTTAGTAATATACGAATATTGTAACAAAGTTGATATAATAATCGAAAATGATATAGTACTTACGTAATGTAACAAAGATCAGGAGTGTAGCCAATCCCTTCCATCTCACAATACTGCAAAATTTCTTCTTTGGCAAGGAAGCATGTCACTATAACTCATACTATGTTTAGCAAAGTGATAAACCAACTTGATTGTGGTTGGAAGGGCCATGCCTGATTGATGAGATTGTGTATATGACACAACCTTCTTACCTTTGTTTGAAAGTGACGGCTATGACAATAAATTGAATATATTATTAGTAAACTAATAGTGTGGTACTTACTATAAAGAGGAAATGTAAAATTAAATAACTCTTTCGATACGTTGATTTTCTTAATAATCCATGTTGGAGACTAATGTGAAAAAGTGAAGAACTTCTAGAAGCCCTAGTTTGCAGTTAGAGTGAAAAAGATTGCACGGTAGTTTTTTCCTTCTTTTTTACATAAAAAAATATACCCCCTACAATATTTAGGGAGAAAAAAAGGAAACCATTTTTAGTCGAATCTAGAAAATAATTATAAATATAATCATTTTAAAAAAATTAGCAAACATAAGAAGAATTATTACCTACTATCTTATAATATTGTACCTATGAGTATTTATATTAAACTATTAATATATATATATACTACTAGTTGATGAGACAACAAACCTTACATAGAGGACAGTGCAAAGACTCGAATTAATGATCGAATGAATTTTAATGCATAACTTGTATCAATTGAATTATGTTTGGTTTAACCACTATTAAAATATATTAATAATTGTAAATACTTAGTTTGCTAGAAAAGTCTGTTGACTACAATTTCTCACAATGTAAAGACCCGCCCCTTTAAGGCTCTAGAGAAGGGAACCCCCACTGTAAAGACCCGCCCATTTAAGGCTCTAAAGAAGGGAACCCCTACTAAATGCAATAATTTGAAGAAAATTTGAAAAGCATTTATGGTATAAAAATCTAACTCTTATTCCAAGATAATCATCAACGGAAACAGGAATTCAAAAAGGTTCGGAGTACTCCTTTAAAATAACCAGTCAAACAGTAAGGGATGAAATATGACAAATTTAAAAATAGTTATAATTCCAAAAACTGGTTGCTTTCTAACAATGCAATAGAAATGATAAAAATAATGCAAAGACGAACATAGGCCTATGACTCGATTTGTCCATGGTTTCCGCTGCGCCGGATCAGCCATCCTGGTAAAGTCCAT
>JBBMEG010000021.1:12305561-12317259 GCA_037832605.1 Cyclanthera cordifolia | reverse complement strand
GCATATATTAAATCAATACAATATATGTTCTTCAATTACACATGTCTCGCATTTATCTTATCTCGAAAAATCTCGGCCTAACATACATTTTTTATATGATATTTACAATAGAAAACAAATAGTTAACCATAAAATTCAAACGGAAGACCGATATTGAGAATGATTGACCAACTTTCCATATTTTTTAAATTATAAATTTAGTCCTTATAGTTTGATAAAAGCTAGAATTTGGTTCATATGGTTTTAAAATCTAGATTTTAGTCTTTATGGTTTGGAAAAATCTACAATTTAGTCTCTATAGTTTGAAAAATTAGAATTTAGTCCCTAAGATTTGATAAAATCTCGTTCGTAATTATTGTGAATAAAATACGTAGAATTTAATTATCTTTGTATTTAATAATGAGAGTATGAGATAAGTAATTGATGGAAGAATATACATAATTCATACATCACATTTACATACTTAATTTGCTTACGAGTTACTAATAACATGAACTATTTTTTAGGTTTTATCAAACCATATGAACTAAATTCTATTTCTCCAAACGATAGAGAGACTAAATTCTATATTTCTCCAAATCATAGTGACTATGTTTTATATTTCTCCAAACCATAGAGACTAAAGTCTAGATTTTCAAATCATAGGGACTAAATTTATAATTTACCCTTTTCTTTTTTATAATGCAATATTAACGCTTTTTTATATATATATATATCTGTAATTTAAATAATATTTATACATTTAACTTCTTCTTTTTTTTCTACCATGTATTTATTTGAAATTTGTTATATGTAAAAATATTAGAGAAATTACTTCACATAGCCACTTTTCATTATCTATTTTAATTATAGTATTTTCTTAAAAATAATTTCTACTATCGTTTTTCAAAAATTCTAATTTTACTCATTTTTTCAGTAAACTGATTAAATACGGTTAGTGAACTAATTGAATCTATCAGCAAGCTGAGTGAGTCTATCAGTTAAATTATTGATTGAAGGCTATCAATCGAACTAGTGATTGAAAGCTATTACGTGAAGCTAAACTACAGAAGCTATCAGCTGAACTGATTGAACATATCACTTGAACTGATTGAGGTGAGGACATTTTGATCATTTTATAAAAATGATCGAAACATTTTCAAAATTTTACTAAACATTATTTTATTATATTTTTTTGTGTACATGAAAAACCTCAAAATATTATTCTATGCATCAAACTATTCTAAACACTTTTTTTTTTTTTTTTTTGCAAAAGAAATTCAAATGCATATTTATTACTAAAAAATAGTTAAACTATTTAAATTTTATTTCCTTTTATTATAGTCATCTTTAATTTGAGTTTTTATTATAAAAATCATGCTAGATCAATTTATTTGGATTTATCATTTTTATTGTTTTTGTAGCAATTTTTCTTTTTTGAACTTTTTTATTTAATTGGTTTCGTAATTTTTATGATTATAATGTACTAGATATCAAATTTCATTTAAATAATAAGAGTGTGTTCGAGCCTCATAATTTATATAAATAATCGTTTTGGTTATGAGTTATCATAACCCAATCAATATTTGCCACATTGTTTATCTTAATCAACAAATTATCTAAAATATGCATGCTCGTTTATTTAAATTATCTATGTGCCAATTTACATAATTTTATAATGTATTTTTTAATATTATAATGAATATTGATTATCTCATTTTCTTAAGATTTATTACGAATAATTAATTTGTTTATACGTTTACTAACTTTCGCTACAAAATGCATATAATATTTTTTTACAAAATAGCTTGCGATTGTTTGAAATAATGTCAATTTATGCATTTATTTAATTAACTAAACTTTAATTAACCTGGCATGTTCATTTTCAAAATAAAATATATTAATTAAATAAAAAAAATTCATATTTATTTAAAAGTCTCTAATTAAAATATTACCGTTCTTCAAAAAAAAAAAAAAAAACCCAATATATTTTTGTGTACAAAATATGACCGATAAAATTTTAAAAACAAACAAATATTCTTTTTAGAAAAATACATGTTAAATTTACTTCTATTATGTCACTAATTAGCTATAAGTTTAACAAAACCATATTATTTCAAAAAAAAAAAAAGTTTAATACAACTATTTTGTAGATTATTTGTAAATTTGTTGATCTAAATTCAAAAGTAATTAAAAAAATGTAAGAAAAAAAAATAAAATTCATAATCTATATTTAATAACATGTACTCCATATTATAATAATTGTATTTCAAATATTATTTATTATAACTTGTCATTTCTAATAACTCAGGGTTTATCACTTATTATCTACCATATTAATAAAGATATTTGATTAATAATATAATTTTGTCTATTCAATTATGGATATTATTTTAAATATTAAATATCTGATTCATTTAAAACAAATTTGCATTCCTTTTTCTCTCTTCCATTTCCACTAAAAACTAATTTACTATTCACTACGGGCATGGTTATCTGGATATTGTGTAAAATAGCTATCTCAAAAAAAAGTTTACTATCCACCAACGCCAAGTTATTATTAGTTTTTCCGAATACTAATTTACTCTTATTTCTATTTTATTTTATTTTTTTTCAAAATGTATGCATGTATTTCTTAAGTAATTTAGTATAGATATTCAATTTTACTATAACTATTACATATATCTACATTTTATTTTAATTGCATTGGTATTAAATTGATTTTAAACAATTATTACAAGTTGTTGGAATCTCCAGTTTGCCCCTAAAGTTCTTGATACTAAATTTTTTTGTTTTATTTAACAATTTGTTGTTTTTCTTATTTTTTGTGTAAGGAATTTTTTATGAATTTATTACTTTGTATTTATTACACTTATTATTTAGAAATTCTTTCCATTTTTATGGTGTTTGACCAAACTAAATTTGTCATTTCTACACGTTTCATCCTTAGATTGAGATTATATGTACGTTGTGAGTATATGTTTCAAAGAAATATTGTGGATTGTATTATACAAGTATTATATTTAATAAATCCTTAGATTGTGTATTATTGTGTAGGTACACTCGATCGATCAAATTCAGTTTTAAGTACTTAATGGAACTGAACAACATCAAATTCATTTGGAATATGATCATCATGCAATCCCTACAATTATGTTTGTGCTATTTTCCTGAATAAGAACCTGATAATAACAAAATATTACAACAATTAAAAATAATTGTTTATTACTAAATGATTTGATAAAATATTAGATGAATAATTAAAAATAATTGTTTATTACTAAATATAAAGTGATTTTTGTGGTAACAAAAAATAAACATAGCCTAAATTTAAAACTATTAAAAAAATAATAAATAAAAAATAAAAGAGAGGAGAGAGAAAGTGTGTTTGTTTGAATTGTGTCATGGTAATGCCGTTGAGTCTACGTCGACCTGAGCATTGGGAGCCCCATTTTCAAAGCTTTTTAGAAAATCATGATCCTGTTTTTACTGTAATCCACGCGCTGCGAGTAGCTTAAGCCCTTCCAACTCCTCCTCCCTATCGCTTATCTGAGTTTTTATTAATTTATTTCTAACCTTTTTCCATCACAATCGGACTCCTGTCGGTGCTTCAACTCCCTATTGGATTTTTCTCCTTACCTTTTTCATAATTAATCAAATCTACTTTTCCTTTTCTTTCTTTGGATTTGTGTGTTCTTTTATAATAATCCAATGGAAAATGATTAAGTTAAGATTTTTGTCTCTACTGATTTTTTTTTTTTTTTCTAAAGGATTTTTGTTTTGTAAATTTTATTCCTTTTAATGTTTCAACATCGATAGGACCAACGAGTTGGATATACTTGATATTATTTTTCATAATTCAAGATGGTACCAATGCTTTGTCCATTTAAATTATTAGGATATCATGGGATGATGTGGTGAGATTCTATTTGAGTGTGCTAAATGAAGGGATAGGGTTGAGTCCGGTTAATAGTACTTTAATTACTCTATTTAGGTGTTGCTAAACGAAGGGATGAAGTGGTAACATTGTTTATTAAATTATTGCTCACGAATAGTTTGAAATATGTTCTTGACAAGATTATTTCCCAAAATAAAGTGGCATTCGTTTCAAGTAGATTCATTACTGATGATATAATTCTTGGTTTTGAGTGTATACATTCTATCAACTACAGAAAAATATTTTAGTACAAATAGACTACACTCTAGCTTGATATGAACAAGACTTATGACAGAGAGATGAGTGAAATTTTCTTTTTAGCGTAATGAAGAAAATGGGGTTCAACCAATCCTAAATCAGAAAGGTGGAAAACTGCTTTACTTTAGTAAAAAAATTCTATCTTAATCAACAGAAATGCATACGGTGTCATTGTGCCAAAGAGAGGTTTGTGACAGAGAGGTTTTCTTTCCCCTTATCCATTTCTTGCTTGTGCGGATGGAAATCCTCGATGTTAATCTGGAAAGAAATTAACAATCAATGTCCTTCAATTTCTTTTTTTGTTTTGTTGTTGATGATAGTCTATTGTTTTTCAAGGTTGAAAACAATGTTTTTTAAAAATGTCAAGTAGATTTTATCGTGTTATAAAGAGGCTTCGGGAAGAATGTGAACTTTGAAAAAGTCTTCTATTTTATTTCAATGAAAATATGGAGAAAGAGTATCAAAGAGAGTTGAGTGAGATGTCAGGGGTAAAGATTAAGGAGATTCTAGGAGTTCATTTAGGTATGTCATCGCAAAATAGCAAGAATAAAATAACAGTTAAGAAAAAAGAAATATTTTAACTTTCGATCATGCAGACAACATGAAAACTTGAAATGATTAGATGATATATATTATTAGGGATTGTGCCCTAAAGACCTAATAGTTTGTAATTAAAGAACAAGATTTAATATATTATTTCAGTTATTAATAAAAAATATTATTTTCATTAATTGCAAATTCAATTTACAAATGTCATTCAACCTTATCACATTAATTGAATTTGACGATTTGTCTATGGTTATTTGGATGAACACTTGAACAAGTATGTTGAACATACAACTGGATCTAGTTCCAAGCTAATAACCTATAACTTCTATAGTAAATGAACACCAAGACGCTAATAACTCTTAATCTGAGAGTTAATTAAGTCATTCGTATGAAGATTTTCTTAGTTAATAGGTGTAATTATAATCATTCTATGAGTTAGAATATCATTAAAGTAGGAAAATTTTATATGAAAGAAAAGTTAATAACATCAGGAGTTATTTTAGTAAATCTAAGGAAAATGCTGAAATTAAAGAGTAAAATTAGTTATTGAAGTAATGTGCACGTAAAAACTAAAATTCCTAAGTCTCGCTTTCTACTTCTTTGATTTCAAGAAACTAGAATGCTATCGCTTCACTTCGAAGTGACTTTAGGATTACCCAAAGCGAATCGACATTGGTTTTAAAGGACCAGTTGAGTAGCCAAAGCGATGTGATTAGCATTTGGATGTGAAACATTGCAAAAGACATAATCCAGCAGATCAGATATAATCAGAAGCGAAAATCAAGGAATTTATTGCAGGAGATCAAATCAGATCGTATCTTTCCTTATTTGAATTCACATCCGATTCTTTTGGGCTATAAATAGTGGAAGACGACAAAAATTTATTTGGGCTTCTTCCTACGATTTCTCCCGAGGAGTTTGCCATGCTTAAGGTTTCAGAGGGCCGAGTTCAAGATTCCTAGCGAGAGTAAGAGTTCTGTTCCACAAGATGATACTTTAGCATTTTCATTCGCTTTTTACTGATTTTCTTAAGTTATGTTCTCTATCGATTCATGTACCTCCGTTCTTCTTAGTTTTGGTTATTTACTATTTGGTGGGTTGATTAGTAGCCTTAATTCTTCATCCAAAGCTTTCTTTCCCAGAGAATTAGTCAGATTCATTGGAGTTCTAGGGTTTTTCTTTGGAGTCACCTCTAATCTACTCTTCTAAATAGTTTTCTTATTTTTCCTTTAGTTAAATTTCTTTATTTTATTGTTTTAGTAGTGAACGTTTGTTGTTCTTGCATCATTTCCATTTCTGCATAGTTTGACTTTCTGAAACATGTGATGATTTTACTATGTTAGTTGTTTTCTTATGTTTTGAACTGGCTACCCGATTTTCTTAGTATTTATAAATTGGCTATGACTTCATTTCAATAAATGCACCATTTAGCATGTCTTTAGCATTAAAGGTCAGTTTACTAATGCATCTAGGGTAAAAGCTTAGATGGGACCCCTAGTCTGGGTCGAGCCTTTACATACGTAGCTTTTGTCTTACTATATAGATACCCTGATGCAATGCTAATCGCTTTTATTACAACATGTTTTTTATTTTTATAATTTCATAATGTCTTAACTTATTTAAAGAAAGAGTTAGAAAATTTCTGTAGTTAGTATTAATTTAAGGTAAGGGAAGATGTGATATTATTTAAGATGGTTGAATAAGATTTACTTAGGTCGATTGACAAACAATCAAAGCGTCTTTAGACTCGCTTCTAGAGAAGAAGATCTTTAGCGAACTATAATAGCCCGGTTTTTCACTCCCTGAACTTCAAGATTAGTTTTGTAATTTTTGGGCTTATCGGGCATCCCGAAAGTCATTTTGAAATTTATTTTGGGTTAAAAGTATTTATGACTTAAATCCGACTTCACACCTCCCGAGGTATATAAAGCTAGGGGTGAAATGGTTATTTTTAGCCCTATGAGCATTTTGGTAATTTTGCAGGGATTTTTTTTGTCGTATATATAAAGACAAAAGAGACAAAATGATCGACCTAATCATTTTGTCTCTCTCGTTTTCAACGCCACTGCCATTTTTCCTCTGCCATCCGACAGCTTCCAACAGCCTCATCATTGTCGTCCGACAGCCGTCGACAACCCCATCATTACCGCTGACAGCCGCCGATAGCCAACCATTGGCCCTTGATTTTGTAGCACCGCCGACCACCCATCTCGAGTTCAACGTCGTCAGAGTCTCGGCCAACCATGAGCTGAGGTTTTTTGGCCGCCGCCTGCAGCCGTCAAATCTGTCACCTCGTCTTCAACGTCGCTCTGACCCTTAGCTCCGGATTGGCTGACGACTGCCAAACCTGCAGAGATTGTCGCCCAAGCATGAATCCCGTAAGTCAGCGTGTGCCACGTGCACCCGAAGCTGTAGCCGCTGTCCCCTGTGTGTGGAATTCACGCGCTACCACTGTATTTTCACGCGCCACTACCGTTGGTTACTGTTTCGGCCACACACCGCCGTCGACTCGCTGGAAAATTTCTGGATAGTGAATTTTGGGTAATTTCGACGTCTTGAGTCGATTTATTATAGTTTTAAGGGAAAATTCTGACTTAATAACCCTGTTTTGGCCAGTTAAACTTAGAAACAGCCCTGGGATGCGTAGTTCGAGCACTCTAAGGAGAATTTAGTTGATTTTGGCCAAGGTAAGGGAATCTTACCCTTAGCTTAGGGTTATGTGGATAAATAAAAGCATGTGTAGGGTTATTCAGGTACAATTATTTTGTTGGTTGCTTTAGTTGCTTTGTTCCCCATGGCATTGTTGAATGATATACTATGAATCAATACGTGCTACAATATACCTGTTGCTTATATAACTGTATTGTTGTGAGGTATTTGCTCGTTTATACATGCATCTAATAAATCCATGAATAGGTGTTGTAGCAAAGGCTCGTGAGTGTCATTCCCTACAAGGGTAGCCTCGAAGGTAATAAAATTATCTTGTGGGACCCGGGAGTGGAATATTCCTTTAGGATAGCCTCGATGTCACCTTTACCATTCACTGGACGCTCAGGAATTGCATAGCTAATGGGACCCCGGTGTTAACATTGTTCATGCATTGTTCTATGATTTCATATGCATTCATTATCTTACCTATGATGATCTCGGTTATGGATCCTTACTGAGTTAACAACTCATCCCTCATACTCTATGGTCTTCACAAGTACGCACGGGCTCTACCAGGATGGTGATCTGGAGCTGCAAAGACCATGTCGAGTCGTTTCTTTTCGTTCTACCGCATATGTTATCATAAACTGTTTCCCTTTTTATCATGAAACATGTACTTGATTTACGTTTTTCCTGTTTTCCTTGGTTTTTGAACTGGGTATCCTATTTCCTTGATTATTGAATTTTTTTCTTCGTTTATTAAATAAAAAAGAGTATTATTTATTTTGTTTCCGCTTTAAAAGGATTGTTTACTCATGCATTTATGGTATAGACCCAGATGTGGCCCTAGTTTGGGTCGGGTCCTTACACGAACTACCACTCATAATCATTAGGACAACTTAAGAACTCTAAGTTGTTTAGGAGAGTTTAGAGATAATCATCAAACTAGTGCACATGTAATACTAAATGAAGATATTTCGAGAGAAAGTCTTCGCATTAGTATAATGTGGAATTTTCTTCTTACCAGAACTTACTCCTAATGCGATGTTGTTCACATTCCTGACTTAACCTGAGCATGTTAACTTCATAATATTGTATTTCCAGCATTGAATTAAAACCAAAACCATAAATATTTCCTTAATTTTCTTGTTGACTATTTAATTTATACTATTAATTGTAGGTCACTTAGTCCCGTGGAGAACAATATAAATAGACGTACCACTTGCTACTGTTTGGTTGCGTGCACTTTGTAATGCAATTTTGAAAGCGTGGAGCATTGTTATGAGCCATTCATTAAAGTTCATTAAGTTAAGTTTATATACACTGTCTCGTTCGTGCCAAGCCCCTAAGTCCTGGTGATACAGTCGGTACGACCTGCTTTACAATCGTTGCAAACAACATGATCCTGCTTGTTCATGTGGAGACATGTTAGTAGGTGTGCCTATGAAAAAAGAATTTTTTGCATAAGACTGAACCAACAATATTGTGATTGGTCTAGTAATTCTGTTAGAAACTTTGATCAAGCACTTCACTTGGATGACTATATGTCGATATGATCTTAATTTTGAGTGGGTCATGAACTCCTCCTTTTTGAAAACGGCATTTGATGTGTATGGGTGAAACTAGCCAAGCAAAGGCGGGTCAATATGCCTCCCACGGGGATTGCCTTAGTGAGTAGCTGGAAATGCAATGTCACGAGAAAAAATTTGCTCCTTCCATATTGTTGTTGGAGTAGAAGATTTTTTCCTTTAAGAACTGATTCTAGAACTTGAACAAAGGGTACCTCCCTCTCACTGACTCGAGAGGATACTAGTTTATGGTTGGATCATAAATAACTTGTTAATTAGAGGAATCAGTGGTGCTTAAGAAGAAAGATGTAATCACTGGAGTAGAACAAATTTCTTGTCCTAGCTGTGAATTACGAATAAGCTCGTGAATGATCATATGAAAGATGATAGATCATATCCATGGACATAACTTGTCCTAAATTGTGAAAAAGTTCAACACATGCCTTTACTGGAATAAGCCTATTGTTAACAAGTAGGAATTTAATCTCGGGTCGTTGTAGCTTTCAATCTATAGGTCCATCGATCCCGGGTTGACTCATATTTATTGGTACACTATTTAATTAGAGATTAATTTTGAAGATTTCAAACTTACTAATAATGTTAGACATAATTGGAACTAAAGTTTAATCTATTAAACTTAGTTATTAATATATTGAATATATTAATATGCCAATATTTATTGACAAATATTAAAGAGTAAGAATTAATATATTAGATATATTAATTCATTAAATAACTTTTGGATAATTATTTATTAGAAGAAATATAAATTGTTATAGGCATAATATTTTTCGAAATACCCAGAAAGGCCTAGAACCTCTTGGAGGGTAGCCAAAGTAACTTTGATCCCCGGGGGTCTGTCAAAATAAACACTCCACATTTTCCCAAACAAACCCCCCCCCCCCAAGGGGTTTGCCAAAGTAGGTTGAGACTTCCAAAGGGTCGGCCAAGCTTAATTTGGACCCCTGGTGTCGGCCAAAGGAGGCCAGGACCCTATGGGTAAGCCAGGAAGGTCTTGACACCCTTGGAGTGGGCTAAACCAAGTTCAGTCATCCGGGGAGTCGACCAAAGTAAGCTTTGACCCCTCGAGGGTCGACCGTAGAAGTCAAAATTCTCCTATAGAAGTCGATTGAGTCCAAATGATGATTAGATTCGCAAGGTCAAGAGTTATCCTAGAGGGCCACGATCCCTTTTTAAGGGCGAGTAGTGGAGATGAGGACCCACAAAAGTTGACCAAGACCAAAACGAACCTCTAAGAAGATCGATCGAGTAGGCAAAAACTATCAAGGTTGGCCATAGAGGTTACGACTCTCTTGTGGACGAGTCGACCAAGTTTAAGTAACTCCTACGACCATTGCGCTGTAAGGTAGCAATAGCCTGAGAGTTAGAACGAGAAGGCCTAAGGATCGTTTGTGGAGATTAGGACTCTTCTCCAAGAGTCGAATGAGTCCAAAGTGACAATAAGATCCACTGTTAACAACAGAAAGTTACATCGAGAGGACCAAGACCCCGATTTAGGGGCGAGTTGTTGAGGTAAGGACTCGTAAGGGTTGACCAAGACCAAAGCCGATCTCTAAGGTGGTCGATCGAGTGAGCCAACCTATAGAGGGTTGGCCATGGAGTTTAGGACTCTCCCATGGACGAGTCGACCAAATCCAAGTAACATTTAGGATTGTTGCACCCATTAGGTGTAACGTCCTAGAGTTACATCGAGAAAGTCCATGCTCTTAAGGGGTTGACCATGGAGTCGAGGACCTACAACGATTGGTCGAGTTCATATAACGTCCAGGGCAAGAACGTTACACCCTCTAAGGTGTAATGGCTAGGAGTTACGTTTGTATGCATTCTCGACTTAAGGACCGACGTTAGAAAGGGCTAACATTAAGCTGCCATTAAGTGAGCTGCACTGGTTACAGATTCGACTACCACAAAAGGTCAAGTCATTCTTCATTTGAATCCAAGTTGAAATATGCTAAAAATCCCTTGTAAGATGTTCTAAGTTCCAAAGCTATCTCTTTAAAATACTCTCTAAACACCTCTCTAACTTAAGCATCAAAGACCATGTTGCTCACACTAAACCGTTGTGCCTAATTGTTTTTTGTAGGCTTCTCGTTCATGGAAAATAAACCTTTACCGTTGATCCGGTTGATCAGACTTGGGAACAGATCTCAGGGAGGTGATCAACCAGCGCCACAAAGAGGCGGGGCGTGACGGAGCCGAGGCACAACCTTGGCTAGCCGAACTGCGTCTCCTCCAAGACTAGTTGGGGAGCATGAAGAAGGCACATGACCCAGACGGACTGGACTTGGACAGCCTGGTCGACCAAGTTGACCCTCCCATTCACTAACGAAATCATGGAGGAGTCCGTCCCATCCAAGTTCAAACTCCCTGCCATCATGGAGTACGATGGGTCTACAGATCCCGTCGAGCATCTGGACTCCTACCGGACGTGGATGGAGCTGCACGGAGTTCGGGGTGCGATCAAATGTCGAGCGTTCTCGTTCACGCTTGCTGGACCAGCAAGAAGATGGTTCAGACAACTGAAGCGCAAATCCATCGCTTCCTTTAGGGAGCTGGCCAGAGCGTTTGTCACCCAGTTCCTAGGTAGGCGAGATCAAAAGAAGCCGGTCACACATTTGCTGACCGTGAGGCAAAGAAGCCAGGAAACTCTCCGGGAATATATCGCCCGCTTCAACAGTGAAGCGCTGGATGTTGAAGGGTACTCCGATAGTACAGCTCTCGCAGCAGTGGTCGCTGG
>JBBMEG010000021.1:12294004-12304004 GCA_037832605.1 Cyclanthera cordifolia | reverse complement strand
CATCAGGCACTACGCACGGTGCCAAGCCGAGAGCGATCCAACCTACTAGCGCAACGTTCACTTATGCTGAAGCAAATTTGGCTACTCACTGCCTAACAAATTCCCTCTCCAACTTTTGCGATGAAGGATAACCGACCGATGCCTGATTCCACTATCGCACCTTATACACCTTAGACCAGTCATCTAGGTTACACGTATGGACGTCCCGGTTCCTAGCCGATGCCAAGTTTTTGAGTGCAAACTATCGAACCTATGGTTAGTCGCACCACACTTCAGGTCGATGTAACGATCACCGCCCTAATAACGTGTGAAGCCTCTTACAACAGTAACCTCTATCCATTAGGGAACGTTGGCTGCGTCCAGCCCTACACCCCTATGGGTCGCCCCCTGACGTGTCATGCAAACAATAGACCCTATGGTCTACTGCAACCACCCTATGGCGGAGAGGAGAAGTGCCTAGACCGCATGGCTGACACGCTCACTCCATAAAGGAAAGTGACTCGAGCAAGCAACAACCAATTTCCGAAGTAGACAATTATGAAGATGTCATGTATCACTTTCCTAAAGTCTTTCCAAACATTATCGATGATGTATTACGAACAACAACAACATATAATCCATATTCTAGCCTACCATATCACATACCACATGCTTTCAAATTCAATAAAGAAATATCGAACAACAAACAACACATAATACATATTCTAGCCTACCAAATCACAGACCACATGCTTTCAAATTCAATAAAGAAGTATTGAACAACAAACAACACATAATCTATATTCTAGCCTACCAGATCACAGACCACATGCTTTTAAATTCAATAAAGAAATATCGAGCAATAAAGTTGTAACAACACATAAACAAGCCAGCCAAGCAAGAATACAACTACTTATGCACCTGTTAGAGTCCCTTACTCTAGGTTTAAAAGAACTGACTAGCATGAGGCTTGAGCCACAATGATTGTTCTAGCTAAGCCCCCGAACCTACAATTAAGCAAGAAAACAAGTACACATTTAAGAGAACCCAAAACAATGCCAACACATACTTAAAAGGTAAAAAGTGTACCAATAATAGCTTACATAACATGAACAAACTAGCCGAGAGGCTAACCCGAAGCTTACTAGCCTTAAATCCAACCGAGTACTCCACACTAAGCTTTCGCTTGCACCTACTTTAAAGCTTGAGGACACTAACGACCAACCTTCCCGTCTCCTCGTAGACGCACCGTAAAAAAATTTTGAACTTGGAGTCAACACAATCAAGCACCAACTTGTAATCAACATAACCTCTTCGCCTAAAGATAAACGTCGGCTAACCCTACAGTCAAAACCAATAAAAATTACAAGCCAACAATAACCTAGCTACTTCAACTTCGATCAAAAAATCCATCTTAGACTCTGAACGAAAAGCAAACAATACTCACGAGCACTCATACTTTGGCCCGAACCTAACAACAACTAGAACAAGCCATGCCAAGCCATGATATACTAACCAAACTCTTGGCCAGCCACATCAAAAACGTCAAACTTGAACTCTATAGAAACCCATAACCATCGGCTCAAAACTCGGCCAGGTTTAGCCCTCCACCGTGGAATAGGTCGAAGCTACTACTCTAACTCTCTAGCTAACAACCCGGAGACGAAAAACCAACATTGACGCTAAACACCGACACAACCTAGGCTCCAAAACCGCGATCAAAGACAAATATCGTGCGAGAGAGAGAAAGAGGAAGAAGAGACCGAGAAGACCGAGAGAGAGACCATTCCGGCAAAAACAGAGTAGACCGAGAGAAAAACGAGAGAGAGACGGTGGTGGTCGAGAGAGAAAGGCCGCGAGTGAGAGATGGAGACTACTGAGTTCGAAGGGGAGAGGAAGGGAAAACGTGAAGGAGAAGGCTGGGTTGGGGCGAGGGAGAAGAAAACGAAGTAGAGAGGAAGAAAAATCACGGAGAGAGGGGAAATCGCTAGGGGGGGCGGTTTTGAAAGTTTTAGGTTAAATTTTAGTTAATTGCAATAAAGTCCTTCAATTTTCTTTAAGAAAATATATTAACCTTAAGCTTTTAATAAAATGCTACTGGGTGAGTTGGTTGGTTCTACCCTTGTCTTAGAAATTACCTTAGTTTAAGTCCTATGTGATGCAGATTATAAAAGCCTTTTTTTTTTTTAACCTTGCATGCCCAAAGGTCTTTATGGTGGTTTGTCACACAACTGGTCGAAGAGAGAATTAAAGTCAAAGAAATTGGCAGAGGTTTTAGGACCTGAAGAAACAGAGGATGATTTTGGAAACGAAAGACATATATCTCATTTCTATCATTTTGATCTTAAGTTTATGAGTCTCATTTCAATGATTTTGGCATTCAATTTATCATTCTCATTTCTATCCGTTCGACAAATGGTCTTCAATCATTGAAAATAATCAATAAAATTGATTGAAACAAATAGTTGAACTAATAGAAATGAGATTGATAGACGGAAGATCAAAATGTTAGAAGTGAGACTCATAGACTAAGGTCAAAAATCTGATAGATTGAAAGACAAAATAATAAAAGTGAGACTAATGGACGGTGGGCTTTTTAATCAATCTTTTTATCTAAGGCAGAACAAATTTTATGGTATGCATATAATTAATTTAAAAATCAGCTGGTATTTGTTTGATTTTTTTTTTTGGTGTTCATGGAAAATCCCCTATAGGTATATGTGGGTTAAGAAAAATGCAAACTTTGTTATTAAGAATACGGGTTGGTAAAAGTAAAGGGGGCCTCCTTCCTTTTATCATAAAAAAAAGCTCTAAGAAATCCCTCTAAATTATTAACAATATGAAAAAGGAATAAATTGTAATAAAGAAAAAAAAGAAAAGAAAAGAAAAGAAAAGCTAAAATGGTTGAGGAGTAAGTCGACTAAATATTACTCAGCTTGCACCAACTGCACCTTCTTTTATGTCTTTATGAGATGAACGCTGATGCACAAAGATTTGCCTTTTTTTCCTTTCTTTTCTTTCCCTAAATCAAACACATTTTATTAACTTACTTTTATTGCCTATAAAACTTAGCTTTTTAAGCATGTGTGTTGATGGTGGACTTAATGAGTTCTATTTGGCTTCCTTTTTTAAATTATTATTATTATTTTTTTTTTTTTTTACAAATTTTAGTGCCGATTATTTGTAAATGTTTGCTTGCTACAATGCCCGTTGAAGTCGCTGTTCACGGACATGTTATTTGGGATTGTATACCACAGTTTTGCGCCTTAACACCAGGGAGAGAAAGGGTAATACTTAATAATAATAACCCTAATAATTATTATTATTTTGTATTTTAAGCAAATGATTACTTTATTGGAATTTATTAAAAAGACAATCTGAGGGTTTTTTTTTTTTTTTTTTTGAGTATGAGCGGGGAGAGAATTAAGCCTCCCAAAATAGTCGTCCAACAAAAAAAAATGGAAACAAACAAAATTGAATCGAATCAAACTAATCCAATAGATCGGTTCGATTTTTTAAAACAATATTAGATAATTCGATTTGATATATTAAAAAACCGAAATATATCAATTTTGATTCGGTTCTAGATAGAAAAAATAATAAAAAATCGAACCGAATTAAAAATATAAATAATTAGAAAAAAATTATTGCTATTTAAATTTGATTGAAGAACCAATTTAAATGCAAATTATGAAGTAAAAATATTGTGATATTTATGTTGTTTTTTGTTTGTTAGTAAAATCAAAGTCTTTGGAATAAAATAAAAATCAAGTTGGGAATGAGACAAAGAATTTGAAAAATAAACCAAACGTTTTATTGGAATGAAAAAAAAAAAAAAAAATCAAAACCAAATCCAACAAATGACTTTGCTCTTTATTGGATATCAGTTCAGATCTAATTTTTGAAAAAAAGAGGATATTAGTTAAGTTATAGATTTGATACAAAACAAAAAAAACCAAATCGAAATCACCTCACCTCAAAATACTTGAGTTTTTAATGAATTTATCTATTAAATAATAAAAAAATATAGAATTAAATAATTTTATCCCCTTTGAAAAAAAAAAAAAACAACTTCACCTTTTTCCTCTAACCAACTTTTATATTTTTCGTTTCAAAAAAAAAAAAAAGGAACTTATATATTTTTCAATTTTTGAAAATTTTTAATTTAATTTTAAAAATAAAATTAACGTAATCATATCCTAATTAATCCTTTAAACATCTAAATGTTGTTTCAATTCATCATCTTCATAATCTGCAGCATCTAAATTTTTCCTCCAACAGAACTCATGTTTGTGTGTTTTACACCTGTTGCTGGAGGAATTATAATGTGTACAAATCTGCATCTACAATGCAGATGTATTTAACGAATGAGGCATGAGATGACTATGTCTTTTAGAAAATTTTAAAAATATGAGATCAAAATTTTTGGCTATAGAAAACAATAAAAAAATAATAAAAATCAAATGAACAAAATCTAAATAAAATATATCTCTCTAGTCAACTTTCTCAATTTATTTTTCAAAAATTTAAAATGTTGAATTTAATTATCAAAATAAATTTATCCAATTATATCATTATCAATTTCTTAAATATCTAAAATTATATTCTATCTTGAGCAGCTTATAATCTTACACAATCGTATCAATATTATTCAAATGCATGTTCGATGCATTGTACTTCTACCTATTCAAAATCAAAACATATTTAATATCACAATATAGACAAGTATATCCAATGCAAATTACATATGCACCTATGTTTAAATAAAGTCAAATATGAATACATATGTCAATTTATTAGCATCGTACATATAGGTATATTCACTTACGACACGTATATATAAACAAGTAAAATCATACATACACTAGTAGAAACCGGAGAATAGATGACGGGCATATGTCGACGCCATTCAAAAAAGATGTCGGGCACATGACCGTCATCAATACCGGTGACATTGAAGACATTTGGTGACGGAAGAAATGATGACGGCAGAAACCTTCGCCAAAGACCTTTGGTATCGCGCTTGATGCGCGACACCAAATGTATTTATTGACAGTTTTTTCCTGGCGCGTGACACCAAAGGTCTTTGGTGACGGTTTTTGCGCGTCACCTATTCTCTTTGGTGATGGGCGCCCGACACCAACTAGCCCATCACCAAATCCACTCTTTTTTTTTTCTTTGTTTCTCCCCCTCCCCAAACCCTAAATTCACATTCTTTTCATTTTTCCACTCTCATTTTTTTTCTTTACACTTACCTCTTTTTTCAAACTTTGGTTTTGGCTTTATCCTCATCTCTCTTTATCTGCAACATTTTATTTGCTTCTATTTAGAATAAGTAAACAAAACTTGAACCAAACTTCCAGCAAAAAAAGAAAAAGTCCAATTTTGAGAACTAAGGATTAGATTATTACCAGCATTAATTTTATTGATTGCTCTCTTCACAAGCTCGTATGGTCTAAAATTATTCAAAAATTAAGAGAAAGTTGGAATTTTGTGCATAAGACTAAAAATTACCTTTTCAAGTTCATCTTCTATGACTTTGGCAATATTATTTTTCTACTTAAAAGCATTAGTCAAGTTCAACTTTGAAACACTTGCTTTGATTCTACTAACATGCAACAAGTTTAGTTACACATATATGACAAAAGAAGAAAGTTAAAAAAAAAAAACATGAGCGCATTTAACTAATACGATTAAAAAGAAAGAAAAAAAAGTGTAGTATAGCATATAGATATAAATCATCTGGGACTTTATATTGCTAAGGATTGATGAGTTTTTGAGATGAGAGGAGAAAGAAAATGAAGATTTGAGATGAAAAGAAGAAAGAAGATGATCAAAAACTGTAAGGGTTTGGAGATTTAAGATGAGGAAGATGAAAGTTTGAGAGTTTGAGAAATGAGATCTCAGATAAGGGAGAAGAGAGAGCGGGAAAATGAAAAAGAAGATAGGGTCTCAGATTTGGGAGGAAACGGAAAAAAAATAAACGGGGATTTGGTGATGGGATAATTGGTGTTGGACGCTCGTCACCAAAGAGAATAGATGGCGGGTAAAAAGCGTCACCAAAGACCTTTGGTGTCACCTGCCACGCAAACACTGTCACTAAATACATTTGGTATCGCGCGTCACGAGTGACACCAAAGTCTTTTGTGACGGTTTCTACCTGTTACCAAAGAGAATAGGTGAAGGACAAAAACTGTCACCAAATACCTTTGGTGTCATGCATCACGCGCGACACTAAAAGTCTTTGATAACGGTTTTTGCCTATCGCCATTTCTACCAATCATCAATTTTTTTTAATGAGGAGCTTAAAATGCCCGTCATCTTTTATCCGTATTTAAAAAAAAATTTGATAGACGGTCACCTATTTCTTTTTTGTAGTAGTGATATAGCACATTATATGTACACTATATAATTCTCATATGGGAACAAAAACATAATGTTTCATAACATACTAAGGCTAAGGTATGTATATGTACAACAACATATGCCAAAAGAGTTGTAGCTCAACGGCATTAGTGAACACCGAAGAACTATGAGGTCTCGTGTTTGAATGCCAACTCTCAATTTTTATAATCTCAAAAAAAAAAAAAAAAAGGAAATTGATTAAAAATATTACTTACAAAATAGAGACTTATTTGGGCAGAAAAAGTCTCAAACTCAAAAACTTTGTCATTCAACCTTAACACATTAATTCGATGTGATCTTAATCCTGGGTGAGTTGCGAAATCCTGCATTATGAAATCATCATTTGATGTGCATAAGTGAGACCAGTAGACATTGCCACTACACTACCTTCATTTTATTGATATGTAGTTCATACCAATTATATTTGTAATATATTTGGGTTTCATTTCGAATATAAGAGTTATATTCAAAAGTAAGAATTAAATATAATTGTTATAGCCTTATATTTTATGTATCAACAAACTAAATCTTATTAATTTTTATCAAATATTTTGGAAGATATTGGAATTGATAAAATGAGATTTAATTCAATAAATTTAAATTTGACTAGTATCTTTGGAAGATATTGAAAGATAATTTAAATTGGAATATCTTGAATAGTTTGAATCTGACCTAGTAGGGTGAGTCATAAATGGATACCTATTATGTTCATAACACTCCTCCTTAGGTATCAATTGTACACAAGTTTATATATTTTAACAAGTATTGCCTCATTAAAAACCTTGCTAATTAGAAAACCCGGCGGAAAAACCTTAGTCAAGGAAAAAAGAGTGCAATAATTTTACTCCCCTCATGATATAGTTGTTGAGAGATTTGAGTCACGTATTCCAATGTTTGCATATCTACTTTTCAAATGTTGTTGTAGTCAATATCTTTCTAAGCATGGTTGCTTTGCAGATCTTCAAGATGTATCAGTTCCTATATGTCAAGAAATAACTATTTTTGGATCTAAATTTGTGACATAAAACTAATACTTCGTATCTGCATAAAAGATTAGATCAAGTTTGATTTGTTAGAACATAACTACACTTGTTACACTAAAATATGGTACTTCATGACCAAGTTATGATAAAATATCTTTTTGATGACGAAAGATATTATTTTTTTATATTATGTAAATGAATTACCTTTGAATGTTCAAAGGATCTGATTAAATATTAGCTTTGGAAGTTCTTCAAAAGTTTTTATTATATTTATAATATCAACATATATTCAAATAGAAACAAATCCTGACTTTGATTTCTTTAGAATTAAAAATCCATAAGATGTGCATTACTTTTTATATATGACAGGACAATTCAATTTATTGATGTTAGATATTGCATCCACCAGTGACAAATATGTCTCTTCCTAATCTATAACTATTATGCTTTTGTGAGAATCCTTGAGTACTAAGTCTCGTTTTATATCTCATGACCTATTTTTCATTTGTGATCAACATGTTTTACATCTTCAGGTGTATGGATTGCATGTTTTGAAAGTGAATGTAATTCTATTTAGATTGCTTCATTATACTTTAATAAATTATTTATGTGTTAACATTCTTTGACGGATCTATATTGAGAATCCTCATTTTTATAAATGATACCAGGAACAATAATATACCCAAGAATGTTGTCAATAATTCACCGGTTTCGTTTCATTTTTTTTACATATCAAGACATAACTAATCGAGATTTATCTATCATCCACATGAACTTTTTAGTATTTCTTTTAACTAGAAAAATTTAAGGTTTCTTGTAAAGATCCATATTCTCGAGAATTTTTATCTTTGAAACTATTCTCTACGATGCTTCGGGCATGTGGTAATTTATTAGTTTTGACAGCTTATTGTATTATCAATTCTTGATGATGCATTTGCATATTAACCATTTTCTCATGTCTCAAAATGCACATGATATTTGATTTGAAATTAATTATTCTTTGAACTTCTGTTTCACACTGATCCATAGAAAATTTATGTGAGATAGTACACTATTTATGTTTCCAACTTTTCACAATTATCCCCTAATGTTGGAAAATTTATCTCATTAATGTCAATTAGCAAAAATTGTGTAGTAAACATATTACTCATCAGGGGTTCAAGATATCTAATAATTTTTTGAAAAATATATTTCTAGTCTCATTTGGAGAGTGATATTAGTATATGGTGGGGAGCAATTTCAATAATTACTGCACATTAAAAATTGGTAAATGAAATATATTTAGCTTCTGGCCATAAACTAATGTATTGTTGGTGTATTTAAGACAGATTGCATGTCTAATATATATAAAACAACACTCTTTGCACAATCACATGATTCTTAGAGTTATTGGAATCTTCGCTCTCTTAAAATGAATTTTGTTTAATCATTTTGTGTATGAACATAAACTACAGGATGTTCAACATTTATCTCAAACTATATATAACAATAACTTGTAGTTTGAGTTGAATACTTACCAACATTACCAAGACTATTCTTTTAATTTCATTAGTAGAAAATTGGGCTCTTAAATTAATTAATTATTTGAGCTATCAATCTTGCAAATTCAAGATTTCAACTAATCATAAAATATGTGAAGAATGCAATCATAATTTATCTAGTAATGATACGACAATTCTTTTTCCAAGAGAGATAACGTGTCATCACAATTGAATATATTGAAAGAATCTTCTGGTTCTTCAATAAATGTTTATGTGTATTGTAATTGATTAATCCAATTCACATTGACAAGATATGACTCTTTATGTAAAAATATACATATATCTGAATACATGAACTTCAGGTTCTTTAAATATTAGTATACTTTCTTTGAAAATCATATCAATTATATACTTTGCTTTTTTAGGCAAAATATATTTATCATTTCAAAAGTTATTCAAGTTTGCTGGACTTAATGTTATATTGAAATTATAATATTGTCAACTTCGACTGATTTAACTTCATGTTTTTTTAGGTAGATGTGTTTCATTTCTGTCAACTTAGATACCTTAGCCTAAACTGAACAATCCTTAGATAAAATATCTCTTCATGAGACTAACAAATATCTCTTTAAGACATTCAAACAAATTTCAAATATTTACTTCAATACATCATTTCTATTTCATTATTAAATATTATAATAATAACTTATTGTTATATAATTATGCAACTAAATAAGTACTCTAAATTTGGAGACAAAATAGCAAAGCAATAACTGAATATTAAACAACATAATTAATTTCCTTTGTTATTTAATCTAAAAAAACAAGCAGATATGATTTTTTAAAAAATAACTCCAATATCATTTGAACAAGACAATTAGAATATAAAAACTTCATGAAATTTCTAAAACCATTTCAAGCAAACCACCAAAATACAGTCTAAGATTGATGTGAAAATTATTAAAAAAACTATTGCAAAAACACAGTCATTTGAAAACTATGCACTTCTAAAACAAAATACTAATTGTAATACGATTGTTATGACGTAAAATATGGTCCGGAAGTCTCGGAAGAGACCGGGACCCGAACAAAGGACCTAAGGACCAAAGCCGACCCCCCGGGGGTCGGCCAACACCATTGCCGACCCCCCGG
>JBBMEG010000021.1:12271691-12293284 GCA_037832605.1 Cyclanthera cordifolia | reverse complement strand
TCGACTCTTCGGAGAGTCTTGACCTCCACGGCCAACCCACTCGGGCTGACCTACTCGTTGTAACGGGGGACGCCACGAGGTGCAGTGCTTCAATACGTTACTTGGACTCGGTCGACTCTTCGGAGAGTCCTGGCCTCAACGGCTTTCCCTTTAATGGGTGTTCGCCTTTTTTTGTCGGACCTGGGAGGGGTGAGGCTGCAAGGGTCGACCCCATGGGGGGAGGGGGTCGATAATGGTGTGGCCGACCCCCGGGGGTCAAGGCTTCCCTTTGGCCTACCACCGAGGGGTCGGCGTTGGCTTGTTTGTCCTCCGAGTGGGTCCCAACCTTTTTCGAGTCTTTGGAGATATTTTGGGTTACAACATTACCCCCACTCTTCATTTCTGAGCTTCCAGAATCGTCAGATTTTGAAGAGTAGTTTAGCCAATTGCTTTTTACAAAGTTTCGAGATGTTAAAGAATTATCTCTTTGTGCTTTATGGAAGTATCTCTCTTGAAATTTACTTAGGCCATTTTCTTTTTAAGAATATCTTTCCTAAATAATATCCAAAAAATAAAAGTTTTGAGGTTATGGAAAATATTCATTCCAAGAAAATTATATTAAAATGACTATATTCTTATTTCTAAGAATATCTTTTCCAAGATAACATTTTTATTCAAAGAAAAATCACCTTCTCTTTTTACGAAAATATTTATCGATCCTTAGAGATTTTCCATAACTTAACTTTTCCATAAAAACACCCTTCCAAAACTACGCCCTCCTTTTTTACCCTACTTTGGCCAAAAATTGCCTCTCACTGGGCTAAAATTTTCGATTTTCTCAAAGTGTGGGAGGAGACTTGTTGTTCGTTTTGGATTTTTGGAAAGCATCTGCCGTACCTCATCTTTTTGGTATGTACCCTCATTTTTCCTACTTTATGCTAGCGACTAGGCATATTTTCAAAACTTTCACCCTTATTTAGGTGTTTTTTCCGATTTTGTGCCTTCCATGCATGTATGTCCGAATTTTTTAGATTGCTTAGGCTCTTTTTTCAAAGACTTGTCCGTTAGAGTATTTTTCTGAATTTGTAGGCTGCTTGTGCACTTTTTATAAAAGTCTTGCCCGTTTAACATCCATTAGAAATTTTTAGGCTACTTAGACACTTTTACCAAAGTCTTGCCCCCCTTTCCGTTTTTGAAAGTGGTAGGTTACCTAAACACTTTTTATAAAAGTCTTGCCTTTTTAACCGCTTTTTGAAACTTTTAGGCTACTTTGGCACTTTTTATGAAAGTCTCGCCTATCTAGCCGTTCTTTGAATTTTATAGGGTACTTAGGCTCTCTTTGTCAGAGACTTGCCTTTTTCCTAACTTCGTTATTTGCAGATTACTCGTTACTTTGGCTGCCATGGACCCTTCATCTGATTATGAGACAGAATCCCTCCACCTTCGGGCTACCTTTCTCTTAAGAGGACTCGATGGAGAGCCCTAGAAGTAGGATCGGGATCTCAGATGGTCGCATCCGTTTTAACTCAAAAGGACTTAGATCATCTTAAAACCCAGTACCGTATTCCTGTCGAGATCACCCTTCTGCTTTCGTTGGCTTCGGAGACGTACGTCCATCCTCCTCCACACGAGGTGGCCCTTTACACCATCATGTTTGACAGAGTAGTTCAGCTTCCCCTTAAACTTTTTCTTCAAGAGTTCTTAGGTATGGCCGGGTTGGCTGCAGCGCAGCTGGCTCCCAATGCTTAGAACGTCTTCTTCGACGTTCACAGCCTTTGGGTATACACCAACTTCGAGGGTCCCTTCAACGCCAGAGACCTTCTTTCACTTTACCGCTTCTGCACGCATCCCGACGTTACAGTGGGCTGCTACCTTGCTCCTAGAAGCAAACTTTCTTCTTTTGTGGCATGTCCCAATTTTCAGAAGGGGTGGAAAGAATGTTCGTTCTTCGCTGGAGGATCTTAGGCAGCGCCAGGTGCCGAAGCCTCCCTGGCAATCCCCACTGCCTTTGGAACATATGGTATACTTTCTTTCGCCTTGGCTCATCTATCTTTTGGCACCGTACTTATATTTTTGTGTTGTTTCCAGTGCACATGAAATTAAGTCCCCGTTCTCGGGTAATGAAGTTCTACGAGGTCGTTATGACCTACCCTGAGGAGGTCACTCACAGCGCGCAATATCTGACCACGGACTCGTTGGCACTTTACAACCTCCTTCCAGATTCAACTGTGCCAGCTAACTCTGATTCATACTCGCCTACCCCATATAAGGGATCCGCTCCATGTATGCAGCTCATTTTTTCTTAAACTTAGCATGCTTTGAATACTGGAAATGTAGGTTAACACCTTTTACCATGTTCAGCCGCCATGGACTACGAGCGTTTGTTGAGGCGCGCCTTTGATGCAGTGACATGCCAGACGTCTCGCCCCATTGTTAGGCCTCCTACCAACGACACGGTGGACCTTACTTCGGAGGGCTGCTCCCTTCCACCTAGTGACGATGGATATCTTCCTTTTCCTGGGTCCCAAAGGACTTGGATGTTGGGTCGGACCCGGAGTTTGACGGACCTAGCCTCGGATTTGACCATGTCCCTTCTCCGACTTGGGCCAGCTCTTGCAGGCCTTAAACGCCCATACACAACCTTCCTCCTGGATTCGACTCATACCTTTTGTGAGGACTATACCATCCTACTTTGAACCAGCAAGAGGAAAGGGCTTCGGCCTCTAACTTGTGGAGTAAAGTAGAGTCTTCTTCGGCTACCTTTCCCCTAAGAGACACCTCCCAAGTTTTGAAAGAACGGAGTCATCTGATGTATGATGTCTGACGACCCCACTTTTTACAACTATATGTTGACTTTAGTACGCATGCTAACTTGTTACCTTAGTTTTTTCCAGGCATTCATGCATTTCGCCTCAGCTTCTCGTCACCTTTCTGAAGACTTGGTCACGCCCATTATTCTTTGTCTATTAGTACTGACAAGCTTAAGTGGGAGTTGTCACAAGCTTAGCGAGTCGTCGAAGCTGTCTTAGTCTACTCTCAGACTTCCGCCATAGCGGCCCAAAGTGTCGCTACGCGCCGCGCCAAGAGGACTTGTCCACTATTGCTCGCCTTCGACGAGAGTTGGCTTCCACTGAAGGGAAGCTGAAGAACGTTGCCTATCTGGCTAACCTTGTGAAAGGCTATCCTGCCTTTCTAATTTTGGAGAACAATGCCGCTGAGGCTTCCATCGGCTAGGCACTGGACTGAAATCAAGAGGGAGATAATTATGGCAACCTCCTTCCTCTTTTTCGGTCTCTTTGTTCCAACACTGCGGAAAAAGTCCCGACCCTTCCTTGCCAGCCTTCGAGTCAGGACTTCCAAGTGATCAAGTCTAAGCCGCTTGCTAAGACTCCCGTATCTTCCAGGGCCTGTCTGAAAGAAGTCAGGCTCTTCCTGCTAGGATAGCACCTGCCCAAGCCGGACTCAACCGACCAACTTCCAATAGGTAGCTCCGGGGGACCTTGATGACTTTTTCATTGCTTTCCTTTTTACTTGATGCATTTTACTTTGTAATCTTTACTTTTTACTTCTAGGTTGTAACCAAGGAATTATTTTGACTTTGAATGAATACCAATCTTTTTTCTCTATTTCTCTATCTTGCATACCCCCAATTTAAGTTTATGAAAATAGAATCAATATAGATAAATTAAGATGGACACAATGAGAAAAATAACACTTTTATTCATTAACAACTTGAATTACAATGTACTTAAAGTAATTTTTTCAAGTGTTCGGCATTCCAAGGATGGAGGATTTTATTCCTGTCCATGTCCTCGAGATAGTAGGTGCATGGGCGTGCCACTTTGGTGACCTTGCATGGTCCTTCCCAATTTGGCCCCAGGACTCCACTGTTGAGTTTCCTTGGTGTTTGGTATCACCCTCCTCAGCACTAAGTCGACAACTTGGAAGCATTTTTCCTTGACTCGAGAGTTGTAGTACTTGACAATTCGGCCTTAATACTGCACCACCCTTATGTGGGTTACGTCCATTCTTTCTTCCAGGAGATCCAGACCATCCGCAGTTGTTGGTCATTTTGAGTTGGGTCAAAAAACTCTACGCGCAAGGATAGAAGTTCTATCTCGAAGGGATTTACTGCTTCCACTCGAAAGGCTAGCGAGTAGGGGGTTTCGCCCATTGATGTCCTAGGTGTAGTACGGTACGCCCACAACACTTGCGGGAGATCTTCAACCCAAGACCCCTTCAAGATTTCGAGCTTGGTCTTTAGATTCTTCTTCGTGATCTTGTTTACTGCCTCCACCTGCCCATTGGCTTGTCGGTGAGCTGGCGATGAGAAGTTATGCTGAATCCCCAGCTTAGAGTAGAAGTGTTGGAAAGCTTGGTTGTCGAACTTATTTCAGTTGTCAATGACAAGGGTTCGGGGTATCCCAAACTGGCATACTATGCACCTCCAGATGAACTCCGTCACCTTTTTTCGGTGATAGTTGTAAGAGCCTCGGCTTCAGCCCACTTGGTGAAGTAATCCACCGCTACCACTACGAACTTGACTTGGCCTCGCCCAACTGGTAGGGGTCCTATAAGGTCTACCCCCCATTGTGCAAACGACCATGATCCCATCATGCTAGTTAGGACCTCGGGCGGCTGTCTTTGGATTGTAGAAAACTTTTGGCACTTGTCGCTGGGCCAAGTATACTTCTTGGAATCTTCTGTCATGGTCGGCCAAAAATAGTCTTGCCTGACTAACTTCTTGGCTAGGGACCTTGCCCCTTCATGATTGCCACAAACACCTTCATGCACTTCTTGCATTGCATAAGTGGCCTCGCTAGGGTCTAAGCACGTGAGGAGAGGTAAATAGTATCCTCTCCTATACATCTTACCCCCTTGCACCACGTACTTGGAAGCTTTGAACTTAAATCGTCGGGCGTCCTTTTTGTCATCTGGCAATTTCCCCTCCCCTAAGTATTCAAGGAAGGGGGTCATCCATGTTTGAGGCGAAATCAGGGTTGCCTCGCTGATTTCATGCAGTAGCTCAGTGGTGATGCTAGGCTTGTCCAGTATTTCTATTGGCACGGTCCTAGCTACCTCAGTTTCGTAGGCGGCTGCTAACTTTGCCAAAGCATCAACATTGGCATTTTGGGACCTAGGTACCTATTGGATTTGTACCTCTACGAACAATGCCATCAAATGTTGGACCTTTTCTAGGTATGCCATCATTCGCTTTTCCTTTTCTTGGTATGTCCCCGAAGCTTGGCTAACAATCAACTGAGAGTCGCTCATGATGGCGAGCCTTTTGGCCCCTATCACCATGGCTATTTGCAGTTCGGCAATTAAGGCTTCATACTCCGCCTCATTGTTGGACGCTTGAAAATTGAACCTGAGGGCATACGCAAACCTGAGGATGCTTGAAAGTCGGCTATCGCCTACCCTTTAACAAAGGGTCTGGCTTGGTAGTGTATGTCGTACTCGCTGAGTTCCACTGCTCATTTCATCAACCTCCCAGCGACGTCCGATTTTTTCAAGACTTGGCGTAAAGGGAAGTTAGTCAGCACCACTTTGTTGTGGGCTTGGAAATAGGGGCGTAATCGCCTAGCCGATGTTACCAGTGCCAAAGCCAGTTTTTCAACTTCTGGATAACGGGTTTCCACATCCACCATAGCCTTACTGGTATAGTACACCATGCTCCCGTTCTACCTGTAGTTGCTTACTACCTGCTGATGTCATTCTACCTGCTTACTTTTTACCAGCATGTCGTCCATGTAGACCTCCATGCTCCTCCCAATAAGGTGGGCAAACATTTTGTTGACCAATTTCTGATAAGTTGCGCCCGCATTCTTCAGGACAAAAGGCATTACGTTGTAACAATATAAGCCTCGGCTAGTGATGAAGGACGTCTTCTCTTGATCGTTGGGATGCATCCTAATTTGGTTGTACCCGGAATAGGCTTCCATGAAAGTCAGCAGCTTGTGCCCCGCCGTCGCATCCACTAGTTGGTTTATGCAAGGCAAGGGGAAGCTGTCTTTAGGACATGCCTTGTTAAGATCAGTAAAGTCAATGCATGTCCTCCGCTTTCCATTTGGCTTTTTTACCAAAACAACGTTGGACAACAATTCTCGGTAGTGTACCTCCCGATTGAACTTTGTTTTTAGCAGTCCATCTACTTGTTCTACAATAACCTCATTTGGCTTATGATTGAATGCCCCTAGGCTTTTGGCGTACTGGTTTGTGAGCCCGATCGACATTAAGCCGGTGGACCATGACATTTGGGTCTACCCCCGACATGTCGTCGGCAGAGCAAGCAAACACATCTGCATTTCTTTGGAAGAATTCTACAAGTCTCGTACGTTGCTCCATACTTACGCCGGTCCCAATGTTGACAGTTTGTGTGTCGCTCAGTAAAGGTACTGCCTCCAATTCCTCAGCACGTTCTCCTCTGCCTCTCTCAACTCTTATCCAGATGGGGCCGAGGTCCATCTCCAAAGACTGACTTTCAACAGGTGTTGTCTTTTGGATAGCCTCGCCTACACATGGTTCCTCTTCGAAGGACTTCACCTCTGTGACCCCTTCCACTCCCTGTAAGGCTCTGTGGAAGCATTTGTTCTCTTCCAACCGGTCCTTCGACAATGGTTCTGATCTCCAATGGTAGTGGTGACTTTTCGCCTCCCATTTTCTTGTTAGGGGACTTTGACTGCGTCCGAGGAGACTTTGCTGTTCTGGATACGATCCTTTGGTGAATTGAATTCTCCTTCCTCCGATCATTACCGCCCAGTCGAAGTCGTTCGACCAGCCTTCGGTGTTAGGAATAAGCCTTTTCGCCGCCTCCGTGGCTAGGGCTTTTCCTTTGGCAGGGTCCCAAACCAATAGAGCAAACTTCTCCGCTGCAGCCTTTTTCTTGGTCGCCTGTCGCCGCACTGCATTTTATTGCCCCTGCTGGTTCCCAGCATCAGCTGTCTGAGTCGGAGGAGGTTGCCGAAGAACCTCCACCAGGCGACTCAAACTATCTGCCATTCCTTGCACTTGTTCCTCCAAAACCATAAATTTTGGATCCACACGCTCCGGTTCTTGCCTGGTTACCGCACCCTCAGGATCCAGGTAGTTTTCGACATGAACAACGTCATGTCCTCTGGAGGGAATCCTCCTCGAAGTGTGCTCGATGTTCGATTCTTTATCGACATCATGGTGGTGGGTGTTCTCAACGTTCGACATTTTTGCAGGAAAATGTGTTTGGATTTTAGCATTTTAGGTAGAACACTATCTCGTCCCCACAGACGGCAACAACAGTTGATGTCGAAAAATGGTCAATGAATATCCACAGTAAGATTTGTTTAACTAAGGACGAAAAGACCTGCAAAAAAAGAAAAATAGGACACATCGATGTGGTGTGAGCCAAATGGCCTCTGATGCCTAAGTTAGTAAGGGATTTTAGGAGGATAATTTAAAGCTCAGAATGGCATAAGAATACTTAGCTCGATTTAGCTTAGGATTCGTCCCATTCGAATGGAGAATGAAGTGACTCTAATAGCAGTCAGTCTTGTAACCGCAACAGCTCACTTATGGGCAGCATAATGGACGGCTGTTAGAAACGTCTGTCATTAAGCGGGTATGAATACCAGCGTAACTCCTGACCGTTACCCTTTGGAAGTGTAACGGTCTTCGGGAGTTACTTGGACTCAGTCGACTCTTCGGAGAGTCCTCAACTCCACGGCTAACCCACTCGGGTTGACCTATTCGTTGTAACGGGGGACGCCACGGGGTGCAGCGCCTCCATACGTTACTTGGACTCGATCGACTCTTGAGAGAGTTCTGACCTCCACGGGCAGCCCACTCGGGTTGACCTACTCGTTGTAACGGGGGACACCACGGGGTGCCCTCCATACGTAACTTAGACTCGGTCTACTCTTCGGAGAGTCCTGACCTCCACGACCAACCCACTCGAGCTGACTTACTCGTTGTAACGGAGGACGCCACGGGGTGCAGCGCCTCCATACGTTATTTGAACTCAGCCGACTCTTCGGAGAGTCCTAACCTCCACGGCTTTCCCCCTAAGGGGTGTTCACCTTTATTTGCCGGACCCGAGATGGGTGAGGCTGCAAGGGCCGACCCCCGAGGGGGGGGGGTCGAGGCCTTCCTTGGCCGACCGCTAGGGGAGCCGGACTTGCTTGGCCGACCCCCGGGGGTTGGCCACGCCCTTGCTGACCCCCTGGAGGTCAAGCCTCCCTTTGGCCGACCCTCGGGGGGTTGGTGTTGGCTTGTTCATCATCCAAGTGGGTCCCAACCTCTTTCGAGTCTTTAGGGATATTTTTGGCTTACAACATTATGTAAGTTTAAAATCTTACTATAGTTTGCAATGTTTGAGTGGATTGCCCTCATTTACTTTCTTTTCACCCATATTTTCTTCCTCATTTTATATGCATTTTTGATATCTTACTTTTTTTTTTCTTTTTTTTTTTTTACTTCATTTTTTCCACTTTATACATATTTTATATATACATATAATTCTAAATATTTATTTAACAGTTGTGGTTTATAAAAGCATCATTTCTACTCGTTTTCTTTTTGTTTAAATTATTCTTAAGTTCTTTATTTTTTTTATATAATTTTATTCCTTACTGTACACATTCTTTACATTTTTTTCTTAATATGTTTATAAAAAGTTAGTATTTTATTGATTTTAAAAAGAAAAAAAAAAGTACTTTTATAAATATTTTTGGCTTAAATTATTTTTACACAAGTATAGATGATAAATCATGCTTTCTTTACAAAACTACAATAATATTTACTCTTTTTAATACTATCAAATTCATTTTAATCTTTAATTGGATATAAAAAAACTATAATGTTAAATCATTAATTTATTTAACCATTTTAAAATTTTCGATCTAATAAACAAGAAAAATTGAAAGATTTTTTACCTTAAATATATCAATAGTTTTGGTCATGCTTGACTTGTGGAAAGAATTTATAAGTTATTTGGAGTAGTTTCACGATTCAAATATCTTACACATATATGACTCAATAATACATTTCAATTATTATCATATTGATCTAATAAAATTACAATTTTGTTCCATTTTGGTTCAATATTTTCAAAGTCCAATTATAGTCGATAGGTTTTTCAAGTTTGTTTAATTTTAGCAAACGTTTAATAGTCCCTTAAAACTTACAAAAGTTTAAAAGTAGTCTATCATAAATTTGAAATTAATATTAATAAAACAATAAAAAATAAAATGTGAATATATTTCTATGAGATATAGAGAAAGATTATAATTTTTAAAGGAAAAAATAGTACAAAATTTCAATGAGGACCAATTTAAAGTATATGTGTGTGTTTTAAGGACTAAAAAGTAACATTTTAAAATCTATGAACTAAAAAGGGAAAAACTTGAAAATCCAACTACTAAAATAAAACAAACTTAACCGCATTTAGAGACTAAAATTAGACATTTGAAAGTGTAGTGACCAAAATAAAACAAAACGCAAAGTCTATATGGGCTAAAATAATATTTTAAGTTAGAATTAAAATCTAAAAATCCTTGAACATTTTACATTTGAATTTTTTTTATTATATTAATTAAAAAAAGTATTTAGTATGGATATTTAAGTAAGGAATAATTATTATCTTTCCATCCCAAATTGATTTTAATTGATATTCAAATGGATTTTTATACATAAATAAATTTAATTCCAATTACCATTTTGCCCTTGATTATCTTATATGGTATTTTTTGATTTTATAATTTTTGAAATTCTAATTTGATTTAATTGTATTTTTTTCATTGAATGCTGTTTTTATTACATTTATTTTTGCCTTATCTATGAGAAAATTTTCCTTTTCAAGATCAATCCCTAATTTCCATTTAATTTGATTTGAACCAAAACCTCAATTTTCTTTCTTCTTCATGTGTTTTTTTGTTTAGCTGTCCAAACCTTGCATAATCTATGTTCTTTTGGTTTCGTGGAAGTTTCGTGGACGGTCATAGGTAATGTGTAAAATTTCGTTGATAATACCTTTATTATACAGTAATTATAGTTGTATTATGAGAATCGTTTTCGTTACTCTTTTTATACTGACTACTTGAATATCCATACTAAAATTATTATAACGTTTGCAATCCAATCTGAATTGTATTACTGTTGTATTTATACGAATCGACGTATTATTATCATAATCATCTAGGTATTATTATCGTTAGCATGTTAGTGGTTTACCAATTAAATTGGTATTTTTAACATTGGTTTTGATATAGCATAATACAGTAATTGTAATACAATATCAACTATCAGTATTATATATGTAACAAAAAATATATTAATACAATATTGTATACGTATTGGTATTATATAGGTATTTTTCATCTCTTCTATAATAAAAATTTAATGTTGCAGACTCTAATATTAGGGGTTTTTTGCGGCCGTCATCATAAATAATATGTGAAAAATTTTAGCATCAAATCAAGGAGATCATTGAACGTTGATGGAGGGAGATGTGCAACGTGGATGATAGTTTCTACCATTTTATGGAAAGCATTTTTTTGGTTCTTAAAATGTCTTTAACGGTAGAAAATTGAAACTAAGTTCAAAGGGTATTTATGTAAATTCTATGTATATCAAATGCTGAAATTGTAGATTGAATATGCTTGCAATAAAATTGATTTTTTGGCAGAAATATAAAAATTATTCTATAGATGGCTATGGATATAAATTATTCTTTAAAAAATTGATTCCTCTGATTTTTTCTTCCCTCTGATTTTTTTTCTTCCCTCTTTCACCGATCTCTGGCGGGGTTCGTGAGGATTTTTTTTTTCTTCTTTCAAACAGCCAAATTAGCATGGGGTTCATGAACCATCTCAGGTGGAATTGTTTGTTGATTTTGAAATGAAAGGAAAAATGGGTGAGAGAGGGAAAATGAACAATAAATGAAAAAGGAAGGAGATAAAGGTCTACCTAAATCAATTTTTTTATTATTATTTTCTTGCCAACTCGTCAAATATTTAATCATGGTTACTTTTTTTCAACCTCAAAGACTTCTTTTTTAGCTTTTTGAAAAGTCGAGGGACCAAAATTAAATTTTGTTGTAAAGTTGAAACACTAAAATGGAAAAAATGTGATAGTTGAGGGACCAAAATGATATTTTAACCTAAATTTTTTTATTATTTTCAAATTTCAAACTATTATTAATGTTGAAGATTTCTTGTTGCATTTTTTTGTTTAAGAAAGGAAATAAAAAAAATATGAATTAACAAATATTTAAAATAAATAAAAATAAAATATGTATTCCGTTTGAATTTAATTTATAAAACATATTTTTAAAATATGAACTTGATTATGAAATTAATGTTAATTTATCAATACGAAACATATTTATAAATTTTTGGTTAATTAAAATTACAGAACATTTTTTTTATTTAAAAATTATTTTTCAAAATATAAATGAATGAGAATAAAGAGGAAAAAAATATATACACTAAAATTACAAAATTCAAATTTATAGGAAAAGCGTTAGAAAAAATGAACAAAATTATTTAGAAAAAAAAAGTTTAAGATAAAACGAATGACCTCTTTTTTGGAAAATAAGTGCTACGTGCCACGTAATAACTATTAGTGAAGTACCAAACAAATACTCCAATCATTACATAATTGCTTGTTCATTTAAATTTACGAAATTCATTATCAAATTACCATGAAATATGACATTGATTTTTTTTTTTTTTTTTTTTGAGGAAAAATATGACATTCATTATTAAGTTACCATGAAATCTAATTTTAAAATTGATTATTCAATTACTATCAAACATATTTTTAAAATACGAAATTAATTATAAAATTACAAAATAAAACTTTGAATTAAAAGATCTATTTCAAAAATATGATATAAGATAAAAGATACGAAAAATATCATATTTTTATATATACTCAAATGTATATATAAGAAAATAAATGATAAAAAAAATTGATAATCAAATTTTCAAAAAAAAAAAAAAAAAAAAAAATGACACTTTATGGCGCCACATTAAGATTGAAATATGAACTAAGTGCTCCTAAACCGAGCGTTGGTAAAAAAAAAGTGTAAACGCGCATTTTCACGCTTCACAAAAACGTTTAACACCCCTTTACGTCTGAGATCCGAGATGAGGGAACCCTAAGAGAACCGCTGACTCCAACTACCGTCCATGTACGATCCATACTAGATCTGATCAACTGCCCATCCTACTTCCTTTACGTTCTTGACAGCCCATCTTTGTCTTAATAGAGTCTTTCAATGGCATGTTTCGATCCTCTTCCCCATTACTTAGAAAAAGTGAGTCACCGGTTTAGGTACAAGATACTATCATTACCGCCTAGACAATTAGACATCCATCCCATAATTCGCAACGGCCCAATTGCAAGAGCGAAGCTCTACCAACTGAGCTATATCCCCCGAGCCAAGTGCATGATTGTGAGCCACACTTATTAAATTAATCTAATGGTTAAGAGTTAAATAAAAAGTTGTGACTCTAAATGATTATCTATTTATAAATTAATTCTTACAAAATTTCTTGACAATTAAATACTGTACAATTACAAATTTGTTCAGTAGTAATAGTCAAAATTGTGAATAAAAAACATAATCTAGATACGTATCTAAAATGATTCATCAAATTGAATTTTCATCCAACATTCTGCCAAATTTTCACACAAAGAATAATTTTGTGAATTTAGTAATTAATTAAGGTACATAACACAAGTAGCACTAAAAAACTAATCAACCCATGTCAAAAAAAAAAAAAAAAAAAACTAAAATAAACTAATTAACCATGAATAAATAGTCCATCTAATAGGGTTTAGGGTTTTTTTTTTTTTTTTAATTCCATCAGGCAGAGTTTTGTTCGTCTATACCATTTCGAATGTTCAACCATTTTTTTTTTTTTTTGGAGATAAATCATAGATAAAAATTAAATATTTAAGTTCTCCCCTACTAGAAATAATAACATATTTTTTCAAAAAAAGAAATAATAACATATTTCGACTACCATATTGTAAAATTTTATTTGTCAAAATAATAATATTAAAGTAGAAAACAACTATTCATAAAAACATCAAAAAATCAAATAAAATGTAAAGTTGAATATGTTGATGCCGAAAAATGGTCAACGGTCTATCTACAGTACGATTTATTTAACAGAGGATGAAAGGGCCTGCAAAAAAGACAAATTTAGGACACACCGGTGTGGTGTGAGTCACAGGGCCTCCGATGCCTAAGTCATAAACGGAATTAGGGGAATAGTAAAGAATACTAAGAAATGGCTTAAGGTACTTTGCTTAGGAATCGCTCCTTGAAAGGGAGAAATGACTTGACTCTTATAGCAACCGGTATCGTAACCGCTGCAGCTCACTCTAGGGGGTTGGCAAAGGCGAGGCCGACCCCCGGGGGGTCGGCCTTGGTCTTCTTGTCCTTTGTTCGGGTTCCGACCTCTTTTCGAGACTTTCGGGTTATATTTTATGTTACAATAGAATAAATTAATATTATTTGCATACAATTCTTTTTTTTTTCTTTATCGAACGATATTTGGATATTGTGTAAGTTAACATTAATAAATTTTTAATATGAGAAAATCATATTAAATTTTTTTTTCTTCTTTTTTTTTTTAAATAAAATCCAAATTATATTAGATAAAAAAAGATTCATTCAAAGGACACTAGGGAAAAATGCAACAATAACATTCAATCTAAAATGTGTTAGATTAAAAAAAAACCTTTTAAAGGTTTTTTTTTTTTTTAATAGCACTAAAATTCCATTCACTAGCCAACAAAGACGTTTTGCAACAATCATCATCGAGGAGCCAATGTCAGTGGAGAGATGCCCCTCCAAAAAGAGAAACACTCATATGCATAAAGGGAGAAAAAATTACAAACAAGAGAACCAACAGAGGGCTGCTTGGCTAAACAACCAGTCATTCTACAAATTCTATTACAATGAACAAATTTAACAGTTTTCATAATGCCTTAATCTCTTAATATCAGCAATGATGTTGTGAACTTTGACAAGTCTAGATAGTCGCCTTTCACCGCCTGAATCGTAGCAGAAGAGTCCGACTCGACTAAAATTGGAGGAACCCAATGCATCTTTGAACTAATGATAGATTTAAGACATTCTCTCACCGCAAGACCTTCCAAAAATTTGATAGAAATATTTTTAATCCTAGATATCCACCCCGCCATGATTGGGGATCCACACCAATCTCTTACAATTAATCCACCTAATGACTCCATCGTCAGACGAGGAAGGAAGTGCATCAATGTTCAACTTCCAAAAAAAACCCCTAGAGGGAACCCTCCACTTTGCATCACAACTTCTAACACTCTTTGGCACGACTATCTGCGAACCTGCGTCAACCAAACAAAACCCATTAAAACTTTTATCCATAAGAGAAAGGAGCCCATGGATCTCATTAGAAAAAAATGTTATTAATAATAAGATTTCTAAAACATCATAATTTCCAAATGACAACACTTGCTTTATCCCGCTCTTGCTTCTCCCTACGAGAAAATAATCTTTTCAGGAATGAGACTCTTGAATCTGCCCCCCTCCCGAGAAAACAATAAAAAATAGTAAACCCTTGGAAGGAATGCTTTCAAGTATGCATCAATAATTTACAATCTTTTAGAATATGAAGATTCGTCTCGCATTCTCTACCACACATGGGACAGACCACCGTGATATCCACTCATCTATTATATATGTTATATCGAGATGGAATTGCATTCACAATGAGGCTCTAGGCCCCAATTGTCAATTTAAAGGAAACATTTACGTTCCAAAAGTTGTTCCATAAAGCACGTCAAGTGTTGTTATTAGAGAAGAAGGATTCTTGTTATCCTTCATGCTAAAACCAAGCTGATAAGCAGATTTGATCGAGAAAACCTCATTAGCGCTATTGTTCTATATGATCTCGTCATCCACCTTAGTGTCTCTCAAAGGGATCTTAAGAATAACAGTAGCGTCATCCTTACTAAAAATATTGTTAATCAACTCTTCATTCCACCTCTTATCATTTCTTATAAGATATGCCTCCATTCTGAAATTCCAGTTACCTTGCACACCTAAAGCAAAAGGATGATCATCCTTACAAATCCATGAATTTTCACGAATAGATATTTTGTTTCCATTACCAACCTTCCATCCGTAACCTCGCCTAAACAGATCACGACACCAAACAATACTTTTCTAGGCAAGCGAAGGGTTATTACCGAAGGGGCATTTAGAAAGTCGTCGTTCTTAAAATACTTTCCCCTAAGAACCTTACTTAATAAACAATTTAGATTCCTTAAAATTCTCTTTGTTTAGCTAGAAGAGCCTGATTGAACAAGTTAATATCTATGAACCCCTCTCCCCTCTCCCCTTTGGAGCACTCATATTTTTCCAGCTTAATTAGTGTGCCTTAGACTTCGAGTTCTCCTCTCCCCACTAGAATCTTGCGCACATTTTTTCCAAGTCCTCGTTGAAAGAATTGATTAATTAAAAACAACTCATGATGTACGTAGAGATAGCTTGATCAACTGCTTTGATGAGAACTTTCTTACCCCTATTGAGATAATTTTACCTTTCCAAGTTTGTAGGCACTTTTCTAATTTCCCATTAACAGCTTGGAATAGAGCTTTTTTTTTGTTTTTACTATTTAGCGAAGGCATCCCCCAAATGAACACAAAGGTTCTCATTTACTCTAACCCCGAAGCAAGCATTGAGGCTATGACGCTCCACATTTTTGACATTTCTGCTAAACAACATTGAGGACTTTTCAAAATTAATTGATTGCCCAAAGGTTGTTTTGTAGCAATTAAAAATATCCTTAATTTTTAAAACATTCTTCGTAACGTCTTGAAGAACTACAAACTATCATCCACAAAAAATAAATGAGAAATAGGCAAGCATTAATTATTGATTCTAAAACTTATGAAAGATTTAGAGAATTCTCCCGGTTAAGAAGCACGAATAGTTCTTCAGCACATATTAGGAAAAAGTAAAGACATAATGGGCCTCCTTGCCTTAAGACTCTTTAACGAGATAAATTATCATAAGGGGTTCCGTACGTTTATCAACAACACATAAGAAAAGTTGATCTTTTACCTCCCCCCCCCCCCCCAAAAAAAAAAAAAACTTTCCCATACACCATTAAATTTTAAGATATTTTACACTCCTCGAACTTAATCTAGCTATCTTCAAACTTCAAAAATCTCCTAATAGGAACAACCCTACTTTCTTCTGATGCCCAACAGAAGGAAGCTAAGATAATCCTATGATCACAAGAGTGAAAATTTAAATGCTCCAATAGTAATTTTACCAGAAATAGCAATAAAAGAAATGTTAGCAAAGAACTTGTCAAGCCGAACTTTATCAAAGATAATTATCAAACTTTAGCAATAATTTTAGACTTACAACTACCGAATCCCTACCGAATCCCCACACTTAGTTTTAGATAAAACACACAATTCTTGGATTGATTTTTTGCACTTCATGACGAAGTGCCCGACGAGCTTGGGATTCCCCAATCTCGAGCATTCCAGCATAGTAGACTCGTTGTGTTCGGCGAGACTGTCTTTCAGTCTCCGTCGATATCCTGCTGATCAAATCAACATTTTTTCTTCTTTTCAAATTCCCTTGTCCATTTCCTCCGACCCTTCTCAATTACTTTAACCCCCTAGATCAATTAACAAATTTTGTTCCCTCTCTACTTTTTTATCCCTTTCATCTTCTTATTCAGACATCATCTTCTCATTGAAAATTCTAGTTTTTGCACAATTTCCATTCTTTTCAAATCTGGTCACATTTCTTGCCCAATTCATTCCCATAAAACTTTCGCTTCCTTCCCCATATCCCACTTCTTTGTGCGTCGTCAAGAAAGATTTTCCATTAATATTCTCATTAGGCTTTTCAAACTTTGACAAAAAATGAACCTTCTTTGCCTATACTATCTTTTTTGGCCCATGCTAGGGAATTCACGGGCCCAAGTTCTTGTTCCCTCAATTTTTCTTGAAAAACTCCCCATTTCTCAAAAGAAGCTTTCCCTTTCCTTTTTTTATCCTCTGCACCACCTGCCAAAATTTCTTCCTCAGAGTACTTTGCTTCCTTCGTCCTATCAACACCTTTTGCCACTGCCGAAATTTGTCGAGCATAGTGACCTATTCCGACAGGCCTAGATGGTAGATCCACTGTTTTCTCCGATGCCCCGTTAGAACTTTTCCAACTAGATCCCATCATCTCCGATCCTTCCCTTTTTTCAGCAGTAATATTTGAAGTGTTGGAGAAGAAATGAAGTGGAAGCTCTGAGTTAACAATATTTTTTATTCCTCCCAACACTAGAGGATGGAGGACGTTCCTTTGAAAGTTCGTGGCATTTTTTTTCAAGACTTATTGCTGGTCACGCTCGGTGCGTGAGGATTGTGAACGCTCTTCTTTCATTTCTTTTGTTTGTTGTCATTCATAAAAAAGAAAAACAATATTTTTAATTCGTTTAATTTTTTTATTTCAAAAACCATTAAATTTTTTATCATACTATTATAAATTATAATTAATAAAATAAACACATTAAATAGTAGAAATGTTGCGTTTTGATTTGTTTTCTAGAAAATAAAATTGAACTTTTAAACTTTTTTTTTATGTTAAAGAGTACTTTTTTTTTTTTAGATATATATTCACACTACGGTCATTGAAAATGTTAAAAAGTACTTTAAATTCAAACATTTGTTTTTCTTTTCACGCCCCTACAACTTTCCATTAGTTTATATATATATATATATATATATATATGATATAATTAAAGACCATATATGGATATGATGATTTTTTTTTAAGGTAGATGAAAATTAATATTGAGTACTAACTACTGGACATAATCACCAAAATGATCGGTGACGCAGTGGTTTCATTGTTTGGTGTTATTGCATAGTGGAGTCAACTAGAGTCAATTCATCTTGGCTTACTTAACAGCTACACTAGTCTTTAGAAGGGACAACAAAAAATGTGTCGACTTCTTCCAAGTCTTTAAACATAATGTTCATTAACACAATCCTCTCTAGAGTGGTCAGCGGTGGGAATAATTCACAGAGCATTATAGCAACCTTAGACTGTTTTAAGTCTTTCTTCTCGTTCACCAGTTTCAATTTTGTTTTCGATCAATTAGTAATCTTACATATTTTAGTGTCTTGCATGTCCAGTCCGGCACGTAGAGTGTCAATTATTTTCTGCTTCTCTAATACTTTCTTTCGCTCATCACCGACAGAAGGAGACGAGGGTCTCGCAGTTCGGCTAGTGGGTGTGTCTGAATCTTCTTTCTCTAGAATGGGAATGTTGGGACAATAATAAGGTTAAGAACATCATCCTTCATCCTTTAGACCAGTAGAATCTTCTACACAATATCTCTCACTTCTTGTATGAACGTACCACCTGCCCTATTATGACAAACCAATTAGAATGCACTAGTATGTAAGTTGAATTACTAACTCTTAATCAAGAGTTTCTTGGAAATTAAAACAATTAAGTCCAAGTCTTGAAGGCATAAGTTCCTAGTTTAAATTCAAAGAAGTTAAGGGGACAATTCTTCATAAATAGAATTTGTAGGGGCTATTTTGCGATTGCACAATTTTTAAACTCTAAAGCTCGCATTCCATAGTTTACAGACTTGCACACTCGAGCATAAAGCAGTGCACCTAGGAAAAAGGAACACCTCAAAAGCTATAACTTTCGGTAAACAATGGAGTACTTCAAAACACTAATACTAAAGCTATTATCCTTTTAGGAAAAAAGATTATGTAATGTTTTTCGTATTAGGTACTTTATATTTTTAACTTAACTAGGATGTTTTGGTCTTTCTTTTATTTTAACTTTTTTTTTCCCTTTCTACCCGCTCAAACATGTTGGCTCTCACCCCTAAACTTAAAATCTTCATTGTCCTCAATAAATGTGAGGCTTAGTTCCCTGAAACTTAAACTATTCTAAGGTTTGATTGTAATGCTTCAAGCTTTCAGATTTAGTCTTAGGAGTTAACTCATGTTCTCATTCTGATAAGAGATTAATGCATTATCAATACGTTCCACATTTTAACAACTTCATTCTTCTAAAAGCTTCATGGTAAAGTTAAGTTTTTAGTTTTTTCATCAATTTTAGAAGTAGAACACACTACCGAATCTGAAGCTATATGAATTTTATTTACTATAATATGACTTAAATATAGAACTTGAATTTAGAAATTATACAACAACATTAAAATAATCTAACCCGATTTTGAAAAATACACAAAATATTAACATACTAAGTACAAACGAGTATTAAGAGTAAGATAAATACAAAGGAAGGAGACTTTCTTAAATTTGTCGGTTGGAGCTGGAGGATGGATGATCTTTATGCGGCAAAGGTGGTTCACAATCAAATCAAACTTCAATTGGAAAATATGGAACATAATGCGAAGGCCATTTTCCTTCATTATCTTTTTCACGAGTGCGTTCCTATATTCTGTGTAAGCCCATTAAGTGTACACCTAGTTGAAGAAATGTTAGGTTTGGCTTCGATGTTCTTTCAATTGTCAAAGGATTTCTTTGACTCTAGCAGAAACTCCAATACCTTTGTATCATGGATAACTTTGCCCTTAGTTTCGAACGGTTGATGAATGTGGGCGACGACACAATCTCATCCTCTGAAAGTGGTTGCTCTTGGTTGATGCATAATGCATGATTTTTTTTTTTTTTTTTTTTTTGTAGTGCTTGATCTCTGCTTCCATAATGCGACCAACGTTGATGCTCATATTAGTGCCAATCGCGTAAAGCAACAATGCTCTTGCCAGGGTTAGTATGGTGTCTTGGGTTATTGGCATTAGACTAGTCTTAACAAAGTTCAGCAAGTAACGACCCTCCACATTGGGAAAGGTAGACTGCAGCCTCTTCCTATCTAAAGTCGTTCTCTTACTACGCCAAGTATGCCTATCTTTTGGATGCAACTCTCCATTTTTCTCTCTTTGTTGGCAATGTGATCATCGAATTATACTTCACATTCGGAAAGTCTTCGAATTTGAACATTTTATTCCATGCATTGACACTCTAGTCAGTTGTTGTGTCGTTAATCTTACTTTTGAACTTACTTTCCTCGTTCAAGTTACTATAAAACTTGTGCACCCACTCGATGTGAGCTGCAATGTTTAGGCACACAAAGGCATCCCAATTCCTCTTTCTGATTGTCTTCAACACGAAGTTCGATTGTCTCACCTCTAGAAATCCTTACTCCTCAAAAAAGCTTTGCCTCCAGAAGCGCACAACACTTTTCAACTTTGGTAGAGTTCATCTTCTTCACCGCCTTCATTGTTTCCCCTTCTAGAATGCTAAAGGCATTGTGAAAGCCTTCCTAGAAGCAGTTTTTTTTTTTTTTTTTCACGTAGGCATCCTTTTAAGGACTACTTCAAATGTAACTTCCTTCTTTTTCTAAGTAGGGTTTTTTTTAGCAAGTATAGCTGCTTTCTTATCCTGCGTTTCTTTTTTACCTTCTTTGGTATACATGTGTTAGCTTTACGGCTTCAAATCAATCCAAATATTTTGATGATAACAAACTTAAATTGTTGTACTGACTCTTTTAGTGTTTCAAAGAGTTTATCTTGTAGATATCGAAGAGAGGATTACAACGCATCTTGAATCATTCGAATCGGAGTTCAAACAAAGAAGATATGAGCAAAACAAAATTGGCGAAAATTGTCCAATTAAATAAAAACGGGATTTCTCATTTATTTTTCATTATTATTAATCCAAAATCCTTTCCATCTCTCCTCTATTGAATCCCAACCATCCATACCTTTTGTCTTAAATCCAATAGCCGTATTTTATCCCATCTCCATTGAATCTCATCCATTCATCAAATTTACCCTAAATCAAATGGCCAAATTTTAATCTTCTCTCCATTTAAATATTCTCAAACAATCTCTCAATTTTTTTTTCTCTCCAACAAGACTTCATATTATTCGTGATAAAAAAAAATGTTGTTATTATATCTCACATACTCTTCAACCGGCATAGTACAATTTTTGTGAGAACGCTTTTACTATCAACTTGTGTATTTGCCTACAAAAGGTAATTTTTTAGTTAAATTTATTTTTACATTCTTTGAGATTTGTAATAAGGTGTGGGATACACCTTGGGTTGTGAAAATTGAATTGGTTTAATCCTTGACCCATTGAAAAATGATTGGGTTTCTCTTTGCCTAGGAAAAAGAGGATCGTGTAGGTTTGGTTCTCACCCGATAAGAGAATCATCAATAGAATCCCCAAGAAGGAGTCTTGGGGTGGAGTAGGGATTTTTCGAACCACTTTAAAACTTCCGGTGTCTTCTTTCCTTTATCTTTTACTTTTTGCAATTTCAATTTCGCATATAATTTTTTTGTTAGTTTAGATCTTGCTAGTTTTGATTATTAAGTAAAAAAAAGAGGTTATTTATTAAAAAAAAAAAAAAAAAAAGTAGACAACCCTATTCACCCCCTCTAGTGTTGCCTTTCGATCCTACAATTGGTATTAGAGCAGGTAGCTCGTTTAGAAGAATTAGCTACATCCATGTTAAATGAATATAATTTGCCAAAGTATTTTTGGGCTGAAGCTGTTAATACTGCATCT
>JBBMEG010000021.1:12237121-12255642 GCA_037832605.1 Cyclanthera cordifolia | reverse complement strand
AATCAAAATACTTAATAGCATGGCGATACATTTATACAAAACTTCTACCCCGAGCACACGCAATGGAGCCGTAGACAATCAAGTGAAATCCAATCCACGAAATAATTTGATCTACGGACAGCGTCGTTGTGGTAAAGGCCGTAATGCCAGAGGCATCATTACCGCAAGGCATAGGGGGGGAGGTCATAAGCGTCTATACCGTAAAATCGATTTTAGACGGAATGAAAAAGACATATATGGTAGAATCGTAACCATAGAATACGACCCTAATCGAAATGCATACATTTGTCTGATACACTATGGGGATGGTGAAAAAAGATATATTTTACATCCCAGAGGGGCTATAATTGGAGATACCGTTGTTTCTGGTACAGAAGTTCCTATAAAAATGGGAAATGCCCTACCTTTGACCGATATGCCCTTAGGCACGGCTATACATAACATAGAAATCACACTTGGAAAGGGTGGACAATTAGCTAGAGCAGCAGGTGCTGTAGCGAAACTGATTGCAAAAGAGGGGAAATCGGCCACATTAAAATTACCTTCTGGGGAGGTCCGTTTGATATCCAAAAACTGCTCAGCAACAGTCGGACAAGTGGGGAATGTTGGGGTGAACCAGAAAAGTTTGGGTAGAGCCGGATCTAAGCGTTGGCTAGGTAAGCGTCCTGTAGTAAGAGGAGTCGTTATGAACCCTGTAGACCATCCCCATGGGGGTGGTGAAGGGAGGGCCCCAATTGGTAGAAAAAACCCCACAACCCCTTGGGGTTATCCTGCACTTGGAAAAAGAAGTCGAAAAAGGAATAAATATAGTGATAATTTGATTATTCGTCGACGTAGTAAATAGAATTAGTTTCTTCGTCTTTACATTAAATAAAAAATTGAGGAGTAATTAACTGTGACACGTTCACTAAAAAAAAATCCTTTTGTAGCAAATCATTTATTAAGAAAAATTGATAAGCTTAACACAAAGGCGGAAAAAGAAATAATAGTAACTTGGTCGCGGGCATCGACCATTATACCCACCATGATTGGCCATACAATCGCTATCCATAATGGAAGAGAACATTTGCCTATTTACATAACAGATCGTATGGTAGGTCATAAATTGGGAGAATTTGCGCCGACTCTCAATTTTAGGGGACACGCAAAAAACGATAATAAATCTCGTCGTTAAATTAATTATTATTTTAATATTAATTAATAACGACTTATTTAATCATTCATGGGAGGTAAACTTTATGAAAAGAAAAAAGAGAAAAGATAATGTATATGCTTTAGGCCAATATATATCTATGTCGGCTCACAAAGCACGAAGAGTAATTGACCAGATCCGCGGGCGTTCCTACGAAGAAACACTTATGATATTAGAACTCATGCCCTATCGCGCATGTTATCCTATTTTTAAATTGATTTATTCTGCAGCAGCAAATGCTAGTCACAATAAAGGTTTCAACAAAGCCGATTTAATCATTTTTAAAGCCGAAGTTAACAAAGGAACTACCATGAAAAAATTAAAACCTCAAGCCCGAGGACGTAGTTATATGATAAAAAGACCTACATGTCACATAACTATTGTATTAAAAGATACAACCTACTATGGAGACATAGAAGAATATATACGAAGTTTATCTAAAACTGATCAACACAGGGTCTTGCTCAATCCAGCATTTGTCGAATACCTGGATTTTTTTTAAAGTAAGTATGATGGGGTAATATGGGACAAAAAATAAATCCACTTGGTTTCAGACTTGGTACAACTCAAAATCATTATTCCCTTTGGTTTGCACAACCAAAAAACTATTCTGAAGGTCTACAAGAAGATCAAAAAATAAGGGATTATATAAAGAATTATGTACAAAAAAATACAAGAACATCCTCAGGTGTCGAAGGAATTGGACGCATAGAAATTCAAAAAAGAATTGATCTGATACAGGTAATCATCTATATGGGATTCCCAAAATTATTAATAGAAAATCGACCACGAGGAATCGAAGACCTAAAAATAAATGTACAAAAAGAATTGAATTGTGTGAACCGAAAACTCAACATTGCTATTTCACGAATTGCAAAACCTTATGGGCATCCTAATATTCTTGCTGAATTTATAGCCGGACAATTAAAGAATAGGGTATCATTTAGAAAAGCAATGAAAAAAGCTATTGAATTAACCGAACAAGCAGATACAAAAGGAATTCAAATACAAATAGCAGGCCGTATCGATGGAAAAGAAATTGCACGTATCGAATGGATAAGAGAGGGCCGGGTTCCCCTACAAACCATTCGCGCAAAAATTGATTATTGTGCCTATACCGCTCGAACTATTTATGGGGTATTGGGTATCAAAATTTGGATTTTTATAGACGAGAAAGAGTAGGACTTTAGTTGGCTTTTGATTCCAGTTTAAGAATGAAAGAAAAAATGACAACCCTTTGAAATCATTTTTTTCCATCAAACTAAAAACTTATTCTAATTGTTAATCGCATAAGGTTAAATAAAAATTTGATTCATATTTTTTTGATAGAATTGCTATGCTTAGTGTGTGACTCGTTGGTTTGGGCTATAATTAAGCCTAAAAGAGTAAAAACTCATAATATAATATGAAGTATGAACTAATAACTCTAGAACTAATAACCAACTCATCGCATCACATTATCTGGATCCAACGAAACAGTCAAGATATGCTTTTTGTTAGTCTTATCGTTGTAGCAACTGCATTTTTTTAGCCTAAAAAAAATCAAAAAAGAAAAAAGGATTCAAAGGATACGGATAAAGGGAAAGGTGATAGAAAGAAAAAATAAATCTAAAAATAAAAGATATAATTCCAATATAATATGTACGGTCTTTGAAACATTTCAAAAATGACAACAGTATAATAAAGCATTAATACGGATTCCAGGCTAATTATATGAGATAAATCTGTTGATAGAAAAAACAAACGTATGAGCTTCAAGCCAATAAAGACTAAGAGGGTTGGCTCAAGAACAAAAGCTCCGTTGTAAAATTCAGACCTAAACATTAATACCGAAGCGATGGGAACGACGGAACCCGTGAATACATAAGATTCAATTGAAAATGAATCCTGATAATTCAGTGGGAAGGATGGCGGAACGAACCAGAAATAAATTCATATAGTCTTAAAAATGATAAACTAACTCTACAATTGAAATCTAAATTGTAAAGAGTAAATATTCGCCCGCGAAAAATTATTTATCAGATATATAAAATATAAAAAAAAAAAAATCCCTAAGAATCTCTTGATTCATTGGGTTATTCTGTGTATATCTTAATTATATCTCTTAATTAATTAATTTTCATTATTAATTAATTTTCATTTTTTCATTCGCGAGGAGCCGGATGAGAAGAAACTCTCACGTCCAGTTCTGTAGTAGAGATGGACTTATGTAAATAACCATCAACTATAACCCAAAAAGAACCAGATTCCGTAAACAACATAGAGGAAGACTGAAGGGAATATCTTATCGAGGAAATAATATTTGTTTTGGACGATATGCTCTTCAAGCACTTGAACCCGCTTGGATCACGTCTAGACAAATAGAAGCGGGGCGGCGAGCAATGACACGAAATGCACGTCGTGGCGGAAAAATATGGGTACGTATTTTTCCAGACAAACCAGTTACAGTCAGGCCTGCGGAAACCCGCATGGGTTCGGGGAAAGGCTCGCCCGAATATTGGGTAGCTGTTGTCAAACCAGGTCGAATACTTTATGAAATAAGTGGAGTAGCAGAAAATATAGCCCGAAGGGCGATAGCAATAGCTGCATCTAAAATGCCTATACGAACTCAATTCATTATTTCCGGATAGGAACTAGTAACATAAACCAAAGGAAATAGATCTTTTTTTTGACAAACAGTATTTCTTTTTCTTTTTAGTCCTTTGCATTTATTTTTGCATTATAAAGAACGGATAAAAAAATATGATTCAACCTCAGACCTATTTGACTGTAGCAGACAACAGCGGGGCTAAAAAATTGATGTGTATTCGAATCATAGGAGCTAGCAATCGTCGATATGCTCGTATTGGCGATGTGATTGTTGCTGTGATCAAAGAAGCAATACCCAATTCGCCCTTAGAAAGATCAGAAGTAATAAGAGCTGTAATTGTACGTACCTGTAAAGAACTCAAACGTGAAAACGGTATGATAATAAGATATGATGACAATGCTGCAGTTATAATTGATCAAGAAGGAAATCCAAAAGGAACTCGAGTTTTTGGTGCGATTGCCCGGGAATTGAGACAAAAATTTACAAAGATAGTTTCATTAGCTCCTGAGGTATTATAAGAACCAGAAATAGACTATTTGAATGAGATAGTAGATTATATATCACGTATATACCTTTCGTTTTAAATTTTATTAATTTTTTCTTTTATTTTATGAATAAAACAAATTAATAAAAAAACATGTTGATTATAACAAAATGTGGAGACACCGCTGATTTGAGTTCATCATGGGTAGGGACACTATTGCTGATATAATAACCGCTATACGAAATGCTGACATGAATAGAAAAGGAACGGTTCGAATAACATCGACTAATATCACCGAAAACATTGTTAAAATACTTTTACGAGAAGGCTTTATTGAAAACGCGAGAAAACATCAAGAAGGAAACAAATCTTTTTTGGTTTTAACTCTGCGACATAGAAGAAATAGGAAAGGACCGTATAGAAATACTTTATATTTAAAAAGAGTCAGTCGACCTGGTTTACGAATCTATTCTAACTATCAAGGAATTCCAAAAATTTTAGGCGGAATGGGAATTGTAATTCTTTCTACCTCTCGCGGTATAATGACAGATCGGGAAGCTCGACGCGAAGGAATTGGCGGAGAACTTTTATGTTATATATGGTAATCTCTCTAATATCTGAATTAGAGAAAAATTGCCTATATTGTCATTGTAAACAAAAAAGATTCAGGACGATTTGATTACGGAATCACTCCCTAACAGGGAGTTCTGGATTCGTTTAGATACTGAAGATCTGATTCTAGATTATAGTTCATAAAAAATACAACGGAGTTCTGGATCCTACCTGGGGGCTTGAGATAAGCCTTTATGATTGAACCAGAGGTCATATATCTCAGTTTTAACTCCACACGTAAGGATTCAAATGATTAAGTGGTTTTTGAACTTCAACACTCCTTCTTGCAAGAGTATAACACAAGATTTCAAATACAAGGAAACTTATTTTCTTCCAAGACCTAAATTCAGAATTAAAAATCAGGAATGAGAAATATGAAAATAAGGGCTTCTGTTCGTAAAATTTGTGAAAAATGCCGGCTGATCCGCAGACGGGGACGAATTATCGTAATTTGTTCTAACCCAAAACATAAACAACGACAAGGATAACTATTCTACTATACTAAAAATACTATTAAAGGCACTCGCTCAAAGATTTAAATAATAGAATGTAAAAAAATTGTTTTGACATGAAATGGATATATCCATCTATCTCTGACTCCTAATTTATGAAATGATCAAATATGGCAAAACCTATACCAAAAATTGGTTCACGTAGAAATGGACGTATTAGTTCACGTAAAAGTGCACGGAAAATACCAAAAGGCATTATCCATGTTCAAGCAAGTTTCAACAATACCATTGTGACTGTTACAGATGTACGAGGTCGAGTTGTTTCTTGGGCTTCTGCCGGTACTTGTGGATTCAGAGGTACAAAAAGGGGGACGCCATTTGCAGCTCAAACCGCAGCGGGAAATGCTATTCGTACAGTGGTAGAGCAGGGAATGCAACGAGCCGAAGTCATGATAAAAGGTCCTGGTCTAGGAAGAGATGCAGCATTACGAGCGATTCGTAGAAGCGGTATACTTTTAAGTTTCGTACGGGACGTAACCCCTATGCCACATAATGGCTGTAGGCCTCCTAAAAAAAGACGTGTGTAAAAAAAATTTTAAGAGATTTCAAGAGAAATAAACGATTAAAAGATATATTATAATATTCCTATGGTTCGAGAGAAAATAAGAGTATCTACTCGGACACTGCAGTGGAAGTGTGTTGAATCAAGAACAGATAGTAAATGTCTTTATTATGGGCGCTTTATTCTTTCTCCACTTATGAAAGGTCAAGCTGATACAATAGGCATTGCAATGCGAAGAGCTTTACTTGGAGAAATGGAAGGAACATGTATCACACGTGCAAAATCTGAGAAAATACCACATGAATACTCTAGCATCGTAGGTATTCAAGAATCAGTCCATGAAATTTTAATGAATTTGAAAGAAATCATATTGAGAAGTAATCTATATGGAACCTGTGAAGCATCTATTTGTGTTAGAGGTCCTCGATGCGTAACTGCTCAAGATATCATCTTGCCACCTTATGTAGAAATAGTTGACAATACACAACATATAGCTAGCTTAACGGAACCCATTGATTTTTGTATTGGATTACAACTTGAGCGAAATCGTGGATATCATATAAAAACGCCCAATAACTTTCAAGACGGAAGTTATACTATAGATTCTCTATTCATGCCTGTTCGAAACGTAAATCATAGTATTCATTCTTATGGGAATGGGAATGAAAAACAAGAAATACTTTTTCTCGAAATCTGGACAAATGGCAGTTTAACTCCGAAAGAAGCACTTTATGAAGCCTCTCGGAATTTAATTGATTTATTGATTCCTTTTCTACATGCGGAAGAAGACAACTTACATTTAGAGGACAATCAAGATAAAGTTTATTTACCACTTTTTACCTTTCACGATAGATTGACTGAAATCAGGAAAAACAAAACAACACTAGCATTGAAATCTATTTTTATTGACCAATTAGAATTGTCACCTAAAATCTACAATTGCCTTAAAAAGTCCAATATACATACATTAGCGGACCTTTTGAATAATAGTCAAGACGATCTTATTAAAATTGAACGTTTTGACATAGACGACGTAAAAAAAATATTAGGCACTCTCGAAAAACATTTGTTAATTGATTTACATTTAACAAAAACTAAAAGATAAAAACAAATTGATTAAATTTTACAGAAGAAATCCAAAATGCAATTGAATAGATAATTGAATAGATAGATGTATCTAGGGAAAATTCACTTTGACGCGACTATTCCCTAGATACAAATGTTGTGCTACTTTACAATTGAATCAATTTAAAAAAGACCTAAAGTTAGGGATTTATCAATAGGTAATGTTGCTCCAATACCTAACCAAAGGGCCACTGCGGTACCAACCAAAAAGACAGTTGTAGCTACTGGACGACGAAATGGATTTTGGAATTTATTAACATTCTCTAAAAAAGGAACTGTTAATAATCCCGCAGGTACTGAAACCATTAAAAGAACGCCTAATAACTTATTTGGTACTGTACGAAGTATTTGAAATACGGGAAAAAAATACCATTCAGGTAATATTTCCAAAGGAGTTGCAAACGGATCTGCTGGCTCACCAATCATTGATGGTTCTAAAACCGCTAAGCCCACGTTACATGCAATCGTACCTAGAATTACTACGGGAAAAATATATAAAAGATCATTAGGCCATGCAGGCTCCCCATAATAATTATGACCCATTCCTTTTGCTAATTTAGCCCTTAATACAGGATCATTCAAGTCAGGTTTTTTTGTTATTAGGATAGGTGAATTATTTTATTATAGATATTCAATTCATCCCCCGAAAGAGCCGGACATGCTGATTTTTCATCATCCGGCTCGAGCAAGAATAAAAAGAACCGAACGAATCCAGAATATAGATCTTAGCCATATGAATGGTTATTCGGGAAGGGTTTACGTTCTTACAAATATATGCTCAAGACCCAAGTAGGCTTACAAGATTGATCATAATCAAATGCTTTCTGGGTCATCTCATACCTTGTGGTTGGTTTTTATCTCCAAAATAGTTAGAGATTTTGACTTTACAGAAAATAGAATGTCGATTTGTATATCATTTATCTGATATACAAATTTAAAAGTCTATTTAAAATAAAGGGTTTACTTGTTACTAATATAGCCTAGCCTCTATTGTTCGTTAGATCCTTTGTTTCACTCCGATAGTATCATAGATCAGGTCAATGCAGAGGAAATGGATGCATTTCAATACTATTAAAACTATTCTAAAAAAAGAAAACATTTTTTATTATATTATCCAAAATCACACACTCGACTGGATCTTACGGAGCCCATTCATGCATAACATGATTAAAGGTTGATCATAGAATAAAATCTCTTCACACGAACCAGCCCATCCTATGTATAGGACTTACTTATACGGTGGTTGGATAAAAGACACATTGGATTATGAATTTCAATGTGGCAGAAAGGGGCATAAACCTGCACAGCTTAATAAATAGTTCAAGTCACACACTCCCATAATCCATTTTCTTTTCGGAGAATTACCTTCAACTAGTGATGTTATGTTAAATAACTAAATACAAAATCAATATTATATAGAGAGTTGAAGGAAAATTCCAAATACATGGATTATTGGTTTCAATAATCCATACATGTAGCAATGAAATACTATTGTTCTTCCCCCAAATCAAAATGATAGATTCAAAATATCTATGCTATACCCCTTTAAAATTTTTAAATTCTATTTAAATTCTATAAGGGACCAGAAATACCTTGTTTACGTATCATTAAAAAATGCATTAACATAAATACGGCCGTAAGAAGAGGCAATACAAAAGTATGTAAACTATAAAAACGAGTCAAGGTGGATTGTCCTACACTAGCACTTCCACGTAATAACTCTACCAAAGGCGCCCCTACTACAGGAATAGCATCAGGTACACCTGTTACAATTTTGACTGCCCAATAACCAATTTGGTCCCGAGGTAAGGAATAACCAGTTACACCAAAAGATGCGGTCAATACAGCCAGAACCACTCCTGTAACCCAAGTTAATTCTCGAGGTTTTTTAAAGCCGCCGGTAAGATACACACGAAATACATGCAGGATCATCATTAGAACCATCATACTTGCCGACCACCGATGAACGGATCGTATTAACCAACCAAAGTTAGCTTCCGTCATTATATATTGAACAGAAGCAAAAGCCTCTGTAACGGTTGGACGATAGTAAAAAGTCATAGCAAAACCCGTAGCTACCTGTACTAAAAAACAAGTAAGTGTAATTCCTCCTAGACAATAAAAAATGTTGACGTGGGGAGGAACATATTTACTAGTAATATCATCTGCAATCGCCTGAATCTCGAGACGTTCTTCGAACCAATCATAAACTTTATTGAGATAGGTAAAACGCTAAACGCCCCCCTCTAAGAACCGTATATGAGAATTTTATCTCGTACGGCTCAAGCAAACACACCCAAATAAATTCTTACTCTCTGGTTTTTTATTTTATTTTCGTAAGATGCGAAGTCCTAAAAATGCCAAAAAAATGTTTCTGTCTTTGCAGTGATAATGCCAATATATCAAGTCGGCTCATCCATCTTCTGTTCTTTTAATTGTTACTACAGGCCTCGTGAATATTCTCGTTTCCTATTTTTTTTCTTTTTTTGTTGTTCTTTTTTTGTATAATGAGTCTTTTTTATCAGTGATAGGAATTTTTCTTGTTAAGACCCTATAGAATTGATTCAAACCCGAGATTCATACTCTAACCACGATGACTCAGTAAAACCTAAAAGCTAAGCCCAAAGATTCCTTGAGTAAGAACCATTGGATCATCATTTATTCAATCAATAGGATAAGTATAATGATAAAAAATACCCCAAAATGTGTCTGTTTATTAAAAAAAAATAAGCATTTATAGACATTAAGAGGTTTCAAAGAATACAAATTATACCATCTAATTATTTTTTTGAAAAGAAAAAACTTGATTGAATCCGATCGCGAGGTCGTAATATTAAATAAATATGAATCATAGTTAAAAAATTTCTTCATCTATTTTAGATATTTCGTGTTCCAGATAAAAAAAATATCCGACGAAGTAGAACCATCTCTCTCAGGATAAGATGACAGACTAGTTCTCTGTACTATCAATAGGATCAATTATAACAAGTCACACACTCATATTCCGGAAATACAGAAATAAAAAAATTCAGCGATCGAACTACCAAAAGGGGGTTAGAAATAGAAACCGAAGACCTACAAATGCCTTTTGTATTGAAAGGATAGAACTTCGTGGTTCTTTTTAATTACCTTTTCTTGTGAATTTAATTCATTGAAATTCCATCCAATAAAACGGAAGAATTATAAATTTCCAAAATAATACATAGGAATATTGCAAATAAAGCCATTGCAACTCCCATCAAAGGAGTAGTTCCCCATCCAGGAGCTACTTTACCATATTCCGAATTCAACGGTTTCAATAAAACCCCTACGGTAGTTGGTTTTGGACGAGATCTAGAACTACCCTCAACGGTTTGTGTAGCCATAAATCCGATTTTTTATTGAGATCTGTTGACTTTGTATACCATTCCATTGTAAATAAATGATTTTATCATAGATCCATTGAGGTCTTGAAATTATATAATAATGGAAACAGCAACCCTAGTCGCCATCTTTATATCTGGTTTACTTGTAAGTTTTACTGGGTATGCCTTATATACCGCTTTTGGGCAACCCTCTCAACAATTAAGAGATCCTTTCGAGGAACACGGGGACTAGTTGAAGTAATGAGCCTTCTAATATCAGAAGGCTCAGTATGTCAATTGAGATAATGAAAAATCATTTCACCTTTTTAGTTGGAACTTTAGGAGGTTCCCTAAAAAAGATCGCGAAAAAAATTATCCCTAGAGTCGAGACTAATAGAAATGTATAAACCAATGCTTCCATAGATTTGATTGTGGTTTACAATTATAGCTTCCATACCTGTTTACTCGAGATTATTTTCTCGATAATGATAAAAAGAAAAAGTCAAAAAAATAACGGTGATTCAAATCAAGCTTTATTTAGTATCCTATTCACAAGAAAAATAGAGGAAAATTTTTTTATTAGACTCCTTGTCTTTTTGTAGTTGGATCTCCAAGTTTTTGGAATGCTCCAAATTCTACCTGAGCATCCAAATCGGGGTCAATACCAGCAAAAACATCTCTGAATAAGGTTCTAGCCCCATGCCAAATGTGTCCAAAGAAGAAGAGTAGGGCAAAGGAAGCATGTCCAAAAGTAAACCAACCCCTTGGACTACTACGAAAAACACCATCCGATTTCAAAGTAGCACGATCTAATTCGAAAATTTCACCTAATTGAGCACGTCTGGCATATTTTTTTACCGTAGCGGGATCGCTATAACTGACTCCGTTGAGTTCACCACCATAGAACTCAACAGTTACACCGACTTGTTCAACGCTATACTTAGATTCGGCTCTTCTAAAAGGAACGTCAGCTCTAACAATCCCGTCCCCATCTATCAAAACGACCGGAAATGTTTCAAAAAAGGTAGGCATACGGCGCACAAAAAGTTCACGTCCTTCTTTATCTCGAAAAATGGGGTGTCCTAACCATCCAACAGCTATGCCATCGCCGTTGTCCATTGATCCCGCTCTAAATAATCCTCCTTTTGCCGGATTATTGCCGATGTAATCATAAAAAGCTAATTTATCGGGAATTTTCGCCCAAGCTTCTGATAAACTTTTATTTTCGGCTAGCCCAGCACTTACTCTTCGGTATATTTCTTGCTGAAAGTATCCCTGATCCCATTGATAACGAGTGGGGCCAAATAATTCGATCGGAGTCGTTGCTGAACCATACCACATAGTTCCGGCAACAACAAAAGCTGCAAAAAAGACAGCAGCGATACTACTAGAAAGAACTGTTTCAATATTGCCCATACGTAATCCTTTGTAGAGACGTTGAGGTGGACGGACACTAAGATGGAATAGACCTGCTAGTATGCCTAATGTCCCTGCGGCAATATGATGAGAGGCTATCCCTCCTGAAACAAAAGGATCAAAACCTTCCACACCCCATGCTGGACTTACTGGTTGTACTTTTCCAGTTAGTCCATAAGGGTCGGACACCCAGATTCCGGGCCCATACAAGCCTGTTACATGAAATGCGCCAAAACCAAAACAAGCCACTCCGGAAAGAAATAAATGAATTCCAAAAATTTTAGGTAAATCCAAAGAAGGTTTTCCTGTACGTTCATCAGAAAAAATTTCTAGATCCCAATACACCCAATGCCAAATAGCTGCTAAAAAGCACAAACCAGAAAACACAATATGGGCTCCGGCTACACCTTCGTAACTCCAAATACCCGGATCCGTTATAGTCCCTCCTGTAATACTCCAACCGCCCCATGAATTAGTTATTCCCAAACGAGTCATGAAAGGTATAACGAACATACCCTGTCTCCACATTGGATCAAGAACGGGGTCAGAGGGATCAAAAACTGCTAATTCATATAGAGCCATCGAACCAGCCCAACCGGCAACCAGAGCTGTATGCATTATATGGACAGAAATCAACCGGCCGGGATCATTCAATACGACAGTATGAACACGATACCAAGGCAAACCCATGGAAATACCCCTTATATCAAAAAAAAAATGACACTATGTAACTTTATTGCATTAGAAAAGACTATGATTATGCAATGGACCCCTTTGTGTTCAATGGATTATCTCGGAACAAGGGTTAATATTTGTTCTATTCTGTTGGTAATAATGGAACAATTATATTTGTAGGAACAAAGAGAAACAAATCTATTCTATATCCGATAAGTAGCAATACGCAATGGGAAGTTGATACCATTTTGTATCAGTAAATACTTTGATACTTGGTGATCATTGGAAGGGTATATTCCTACGAAATTTTCTTTTTTTTCTAGTCTGTCTTTATTTTAAACTAAACTTTTAAAATCTATACTCTATACATAAAATATCAAGGTTGATCTTCTGAAGACAATAACGCTATTATTACGTTTCCACATCAAAGTGAACCATAGTACTTCATTTTTTATTTTATTTAATGCCTATTGGTGTTCCAAAAGTTCCCTTTAGAAGTCCTGGAGAGGAAGATGCATCTTGGGTTGACGTATAGTGCGACTTGTCAGATATATTGGGTCATATGGGATTTCCCCGTTCTCTCTCCCGATTGAGATATCCTCCCTTTCGCCCAAGAAAGCTTGATTGACTCATAAAAAATTTGGAGCGTGAAAGGCAATTAGATTCTTTTTTGAATTTTAAGGGGATTTAGATTAACATTATCAATTAGAATAATTTATGGTTGGCTCGGTTGGACCAATAAAATGAAGTATCCAGACTCCGTTTATCAAAAACCCAATTCCAATTGGGACGATATTGAAGATTACTACTTTATATTATGTAAATTTAGTTACTTTAAACCAATAACTAACTGTTTTTTGTTTTCGTTTAAATTCAAATATAAAATAAACAGAACGGGATTTCAATCTTAATCACTCGAATAAAGTAATATAATAAATATGGTGAGATAGTTAATTTGACGAAAGAAAAATAAAAAAAAAGACATAAAGACATGTGGTATTGGCAAAATTTGTCCTATATGTGCAAATCGAAATCGGGCAGATCTTTACCCGGAGTAGAGCATAAACCTAAAAGAATTAAAAAGGCCCATTCAAGAACAAGAAAATAACATCGTGATTTGGATTGGATCTCGATGAAATGATACATCAATGAAAAGTAAGTTAGATAAGTTTAGTAAATTCAATTTTTTGTAATCGAATTTTTCATTGTTTAGAATCTTATAATTCTAATAAAAAGATTCTGGGTAATTGGGATTGTTAAAGGCGCAATTAAAGTCATATTTCGTGAAAACTACAATAGAAAAGAAATTAATTATAAAAAAATTGATTAATATTATAACATATTAAATTTGCAAAAAACTCTACCAAAATGAAAAACGAATCGAATCTATAGAACAAATAGAATCTACACATTGATTTTTTTTTGAACCGTATGCATAAAAAGATGCATGTACGGTTTCTAAGGGATGCAACTTTATCCTAATCAACCGACTTTATCGCGAAAGATTGCTTTTTTTAGGCCAAGAGGTCGATAGCGAGATCTCAAATCAACTTATTGGTCTTATGGTATATCTCAGTATCGAAGATGATACCAAAGATTTGTATTTGTTTATAAATTCTCCTGGCGGCTGGGTAATACCTGGAGTAGCTATTTATGATACTATGCAATTTGTACGACCAGATGTACATACAATATGTATGGGGTTAGCTGCTTCAATGGGATCTTTTATCCTAGTCGGAGGCGAAATTACCAAACGTTTAGCATTCCCTCACGCTTGGCGCCAATGAGTTTTTTTTTTAGAGAAAAAAGAATACTATGCCTTCACCATCTTACAAATGAAGTAACAATAGCATGGCACTTTGAATTCGATATGAGAAAAATGCGTCTCGATTTTTTGTAATATTCGATTATGTATCGAAAGGGTAGTATGAGATGAAGAATATTCCCGATTTTGTTGGGGGGGTCCGTTTCAGCGTCACAAACTTTTTTCATACCAAAAGACTCTTAAAACAACATTTCTGTTTGAAAGAGTAAAAAAAAAGTATTTTTCCTTATTTTTCGGATAAAAAAGAAACTTTGGGATTGCTGAATTATAGACGAAATAAATATAAAGCAACGGAGCCATCATAGTATTTTTAAACTCCTTCGAAAAAAAGGGTGGTAATTGGATCATTTACTGATCGGGATCTGATCGATCCTCTATTTTTTATTTCTTTGAGGGAAATAAAGTAAATTCCATCGTAAAGCCGTATGCAATGCGAAAAAAATGCACGTACGGTTGTTCAATTCTATATATAATTTATCATTTTTTTATTCTCTATTTTTCCTCTGCACCTTGTCGCGCGAGATAGAGGAACCTCTGTTAAGGTATATCATCAGGGTAATGATTCATCAACCTGCTAGCTCTTTTTACGAGGCCCAAACGGGAGAATTTATCTTGGAAGCGGAAGAACTATTGAAATTGCGCGAAACCCTCACAAGGGTTTATGTACAAAGAACGGGCAAACCCTTATGGGTTGTATCCGAAGATCTGGAAAGGGACGTTTTTATGTCAGCAACAGAAGCCCAAGCTCATGGAATTGTTGATCTTGTAGCGGTTGAATAAAACAAATCAAAATAGTTTAAACATTTTATTTTATCGTGTCACTGGGTTTATCTTAAGATTCTATCAACTAGAAATACCTTCGGTTAGGATTGATCTAAACCAACTCATTATGTATATAATTCAGCATGCCAACTATTAAACAACTTATTAGAAACACAAGACAGCCCATCCGAAATGTCACGAAATCCCCCGCTCTTCGGGGATGTCCTCAGCGCCGAGGAACATGTACTAGGGTGTATGTGTGACTCGTTCAGATTATGAACTGGAACAAAAGCAACTGAAAAGAAAAAAGTTTTCCAGTATTAACGCTCCGTACTAGTGAATAGGATAAATAGGATCAAATGGAAAAACTCAAGTGACTCTCTAAAACAAAAAGATCTATTTCTCCATTGTGTATGAAATTTATGGTTTCTATTAGTGTAAATAAAAAAATTTTCCCATTGATAGCGTTAACGTTATCCATTTAGCGGGGAATTCCTTTTTAAGAGAAAGATTGCATGCTCCCTTTATTTGCAAAGAACGGACTAACAGGGTCAGTTATCCAGCTAACCTTAAAAATTAAATACCGTTACTGTATAGGTGGATCTAATTGTGAAAGACCTATTACTGGTTAACTCATGGGTAGAGCCAAAAAAGTTTGAACTGTACAAGTTATCAATATACAGAAATGAAGTTTAAGGGGCTCCGGTGTATAGAGAGGACCTCACCGTTTAAGAAGTAACCATAGAAACGAAGGAACCCACTATTTCTTTTTTATTTATCTAGTGAATTTTAAATTTCCATTTTAAGATTTCTTAGTTTTTTTCTTGTTTCAAGACGAAATGTCTAAAAAATAAAAAATCGTGGTCGGGAAGGTTATAGCAGCAAAGGCCATTGGGATTTTTATTTTATACATTGGAAAAATCCGTTTTGGTATTAATAGACCAGGAGGGGAGAAAAGAATAACTCAACGAAAGAAAATCAATTAGTTATTCATCAAAGTTTCATTTATTCAATGACTAGAGTTAGACGAGGATATATAGCTCGGAGACGTAGAACAAAAATTCGTTTATTTGCATCAACCTTTCGCGGGGCTCATTCAAGACTTACTCGAACTATTGCTCAACAGAAAATAAGAGCTTTAGTTTCGGCTCATAGAGATCGAGATAAGCAAAAAAGAGATTTTCGTCGTTTATGGATCACTCGGATAAACGCAGTAATTCGCGAAAAGGGAGTATACTATAATTATAGTCAATTTATACACAATCTGTACAAGAAACAGTTGCTTCTTAATCGTAAAGTACTTGCACAAATAGCTATATTAAATCGGAATTGTCTTTATATGATTTCAAATGAGATCATAAAAAAAGAAGATTGGAACGAATGCCCCGAAATGATTTAAATAAATTAAAAAAAATTCCCCGGAGTTTTTTCTCCGGGAATATATATATGATAAATTAGTCGGATAAAATCAAATATGAGAAAAAAATAGAAAGAAAAATAAACTTAAAAATAACAAAATTGTCCCGATTTTATTCTCTTATGTTAGGATACGATAATAATCTAGAGTCGCGGGTTTTTAGAACAAAAACGCAATCTATGTTTGAGTTCCGATTCCTTTTTTGATTCAATTACATTATTAATTAAATTAAAGAAAAATCATATTATTTTAATTTTTATTTATTTTTGGTTCTAAAACTATAAGTTCTAGTAGTCGACTCGGTTCTTTCAAATTGTTTCTCATTATTAAGAAAAGGTAACAAAGATAAAATACGAGCTTGCTTTATAGCAATAGTAATTAATCGTTGTTGTTTTAAGGTTAATCTATTTACTCGCCTAGATAAAATTTTGCCTTGTTCACTAATAAATCGACTAATTAAACTCATGTTTCGATAATCAATTCGATCCCCCGGTTGGATCGGGGGCAAACGCCTACGAAAAGATCGCTTGGATTTAATAAAGGGTCGCTTGGATTTATCCATAGTTTGTTTAATTTCTGTCTTATACCGAAAATCCTACTTCATTAATTATAATTTTTTTAGGTCCAGCCGAAATAGGATTTGGTTTGTTTATTTCTCTTTTATTGATTTTATATTTTATAAATATTATATTATATATATAATATATATTTAAATAGAAAAAAAAATAGTAAATAATATAAAATTAGAATGAAAAATTTTTTGTCCCTTTCATTGAATTTTAAAATGATAGCCAGACGTTCAGTTCGATCTATTTTATTTCTTTATCTCTCCATGAATTGTATGTTTGTAACAATAGGGGCAGAATTTTCGCAATTCTAACCGACTAGGTGTATTGTGTCGATTCTTTTGAGTAATATATCTGGAAACGCCCCTTGATTCCTTATTAACACTCTTGCGAATACAACTATTACATTCCAAAATAACTTTTGCTCGGACATCTTTCCCCTTAGCCATGACCCTCCTTTTATTTTTGGGATTTTTTATTCAAACAATTTTTCGACTTTTTTTATTTTCGACCCGAAGTGAAGAAAAACGGAAAAGCAAAAAATAGATATAGATGTTGCTAACTCGAAATAAAATTTTAAAGAATTCGTTGCAATCAATAGAGTAATAATAGTATATAAATTAAGCAATTTAATAAACTAAAAAAGGTTTCTAACTATATTTCTACTCACATGTAAGTATCTTGTATACTACTCTTAGGCCAAACCCACATATTTTTGTTCTTTATTAACCTATTATTTATCTTTAAAAAGATAAAAAATAGGTTAATTAAAGATTCAACTTAATGAAAACTTGAGTTCAGATTCGAATGCAAAAAAAAGGAGAAGGGGGGGTTAGTCCCCGAAAATCGCTTATTTCGCTAATCCTCATTATAATAACATGAATTAAAAAAAAGGGAATGTCAACGCATCTGGGAAAAAACGATTGATTTCTATTAATAGACCGGCTAAAGACCCAAACCATAGAGTACTTAGTACCGGTGCTACGGAAAGATATGTTTTTAGATCTCTCATTAAAACCCCCCTTTTTAATTTATTTAATATCTAAAATAAAGGTAATACATATCTAATCTATGAACAGATGTATATATATAATATAGAGTCAAAGATAACTTGGGTTTGTAAAGAAAATGAAGAAGCTAAATGAAATTAAAATGGACAAAGATCTAGTAGATAATCTATTTTTAAAGAAAACTAATAGCATAACCTTCTCCTATTAAACTTAATATTCACTAAAAGTATTTTCTTTTTTTTTTACTACAGGTTTTATTTTCATATACATAAATATATAAATACTTTATATGATATGAGAAAAAAAAAAAGAAACGGCATGGTAAGGTAAATCATGTAATTTTATGATAAATAAATAAGGATGTGGAAAACAAGACAAGGATTCTTTACAATTAGACTATTGTAACCAATTGAATTGAAAGGGATGTAGCGCAGCTTGGTAGCGCGTTTGTTTTGGGTACAAAATGTCACGGGTTCAAATCCTGTCATC
>JBBMEG010000021.1:12153109-12237021 GCA_037832605.1 Cyclanthera cordifolia | reverse complement strand
CTGTTTTGCAGGCCTTTCGTCCTCTACTAAACAAATAGTACTGTGGATAGACCGTTGACCAATTTTCGGCATCAACAGTCTTCAAATTACAAATCCATAACAAGAAATTGAAATATATCTCATATTTTTATTTTTATTTTATTTTTTTTAAATCCAATTTCCTCTTAAAATCTTATTTAACACTATATATCTCTTGTCTAAGTAATTGTTCAATTGAAACATTATTAAATGAGAACTCTTCCATCTGAGGCCTTTTAACAGCAAATTCTTGAGCAACATGTTGCATTGTAGGACGAGTGTTTGGATCTGGGTGAAGGCAGGCAATAGCCAGGGTTAATGTAAGAACTATATTTTGTGCTACTCTTGCTTTGATTAAAGGAGATTTGAGACGAGAGTCAACCAAGTCTTTAATAGCTACATGTGGAGTAGTAGATCTACACCATAACTTGTTTAATAGTTCTCCCGGGTGCTTTCCCATTATTGTTTCTAACGCCACCACTCCGAAGCTATACACGTCGCATTTTTTCGTAATCACCATCGTGTATGCTAGTTCTGCCATGAAAATTTAAATAACAAATTAAAACATTTTCTGAGGTTATTACAACATTCGAAGTGAGGGACTCGAACCACAGATCAAGGCAATGCTAATATGTCTCTAATGCCAGCTCTCACAAGTATGCTCGCATTTTTTTTTTTAGTACAAAATGAGAGAGGTGGACAACGAACCATACATACAGGGCACCACTGCTTTCAAAATCGAACCTATTACGCTGGTGTTGAACTGGATTGACACCAAACAATGAAACCACTGCATCACTAACTCTTTGAACTTTTTAGTAAATGTTACAATCAATCATGTTCGTGAGATTTTTCTATCTTTCTAATGTGGGATTAAATTTAAGAGAAATAATAGTGAATGTGCTATTCTCACAAAATAATTACAAATGTAGTCAATTTTTAAAATATTTGTATGTATAGTCATAAATATTGTATTAAAAGAATGTATGTGATAATATTCTTTAGTACAATGATTATATTTATTGATTTTTTTGAAAGTGACTATATATTTATAATTATTTTCTAAATTTGACTACTTTCGTAAATTTTCTCATTGTCAATATTGCAATCCCATCAACTTTTAACTTTGTTAAGCGTTGCGATCAACGCTAACATTCTAAAGTAAACATTGGGATCTATATTGATTGTAACACTTCACCAAATAACATTACGTGAATATTTGAAATACTTGACAAAATAAATTTTTATTTTAATACTAATTTTAAATACTCTTAAAAACTACATTCAAATAAATTTTTTACTGCAATTATTATTTCTAAATACTCAAAATAAATCATCATTCTAAATACTTTTAAAATCTATGTCTCAAAACGTCCCCTAAGGTGCGATTGCAATGCAACAAAAATGAGTAGGTAAGTTTACCTGGAGCGATATATCCACACGTGCCACCAACAGCAGTAAGATAAGACGAGTCAAGATTGAGCAATCTTGCAATACCGAAATCAGATAGAAAAGTCTCGTGCTTCGAGTTCAAAAGCACATTACTCGTAGTAACATCTCTATGAATGATGGGCACAACACAATGGTGATGAATATGAGCCAAAGCATTAGCAACTCTTCTAATGATATCAAACCTTTTATCCCAATCCAATTCCATTGCTTCTAAATCATTACCCAATGCCCAAAACAAGCTTCCTTTTTCCATGTACTCATAAATGAGAAACATACAACTTTTATGAAGGCAATATCCATGGAGTTTTATTATGTTCTTGTGTCTAACCCCTTTCAACATCTCAACCTCATTTTCAAAGCTCTTCAAAAGAGTGATTTGCTCAGCTTCATAATTGTGAAGCTTCTTCAAAGCTACAACTTTTCCTGTTGGGAGTTTTGCTCTATAAACACTCCCATATCCGCCCGTGCCAATGCAATATTTGATATCGAAATCCTCCGTCGCTTCTACGACGTCTTCGTAAGCAATCGTTCCGTCGAAATCCCATATCGAAAACACGTTCCCGTGCTTCTCCGACTTGGCCGGTTCGGTCGAGCTCTTACCCGAACGGGCAAAAGTGACGCAAATGAGGCAGAGAAGGAATACGGAAACGGAAGGAAGAAGAATCGTAAGTAGTTTAGGGTTTTTGTGTGGACAAGAGTGAAGTTTTGGATCATTCCCACAAATTTCTTCATTGCCCAAAACCACACTAACATTGAAACGATTAAGAAATTGATCAGAAACAAAACCTTGAAGAAAGTTATGGGATAAGTTGATGAATCTAAGATGAATAAGTGAATCAGAAACTCCACCTCTAAGCTTATTGTAGCTAAGATCAATGCTTGTAGGGTTAATCTTATTAATTAGTGATAAATAAGGAATTTCACCATCAATGAAATTATGGCTGAAATCAAACTTTAACAAAGTACTCCAATCACTAAATGGAGGTGACCTACCATTAATGATGGAGAAATTTTTGTAAAGAATACTCACAAAAGTGTTGGGAATTGGACCATTTAGCAAATTATGACTAACATCAAAATTTCTCAAATTCATTGAAATTCCAATCTCTTTAGGGATTGACCCATTGAACCCATTAGAAGCAAGATTAACATCAGTTAGATTAACCAAATTGAAAAGAGAGAATGGGATTTGCCCAATGAATGAATTACTTTGTAGAGAAATGTCTTTCAAACTCTTCAAATTCCCAATTTCAATAGGGATTGAACCAGTGAAGTTATTGAATGGAAGATATAGCTCAGTCAATTGAGTCAAACCCCATAAACTCAAAGGGAGTTGACCACTCAGCTTGTTGTGATCCAATTGAAGTTGAGTAAGACTAGTTAAACCCTGAATGGTAGATGGGAGTGTACCCATGAGCTTGTTTTGTCTAAGATCAAGCCTATACAAATTGGACAAGTGCCCTATTTGTGGAGGAATGTGCCCTTCAAGATTATTGAAAGATAAGTCAAGAAATGTAAGTTTGGAGAGATGGGAAATTTGAGGAGGGATTATTCCATTAAGATTTGAATTTTGGATACAAATTATTTGTAAATTTGGTAGAGATGAAAAGTTTAGGGTTTGTAGAGTGGCTGATGATGGTGGCAATTGCCAAGAAACATGAATCTCTGTAATGAATGTGTTATTTAGACAAACTATACCTTTCCATGAACAATGGTGGGTTGAGATGTTGTGAAAGTTGCTCCACCAGCTGTTGACTTTGACCATGGCATTGGCTTCTAGATGAAGAGACCCAAAAACAAGAACATGGTTATTATTATTAGATGATAAATTGAAAAGAAAGAATGAAGAAAGGAGGAGAAACAAAAAAGAAGTGAAGTTGGACATGGTTGAAAGAGAATATGGTGTGAGAGACTTTGCAAGTGATTGCTGCTTGGATTTTGGTGTGAAATTTAAACAAGTTTGGTTGGGGAACCATAGTCCACAAGTGGCACAAAATAACAAACCATAGTTTAAGAATCCATTTTAAATACTAAAATTATTGATGAAATGATTTATTTTAATTTTGACATGAATTTAAATTTAATAAAAAAAAAACAGGTATAATTTTAAACTAAAAAACACACAATGACCAAAAGTAAACATTATTGAAATGTTAAGAGTAAGAGTGTTCAATTTTAAAACATAGAGGTCAAACTGAAACTATACATCAAACCTAGGGACCAAAAGTAAAGATGATTGAAATGTTAAGGGTAAGAGTGTTCATTTTTAAAACATAGAGGTCAAACTGAAACTATACTTCAAACCTATGAACCAAAAATAAACATTATTGAAATGTCAGAGGTAAAAATGTTCATTTTTTAAACATAAAGACCAAAAATGAAACTAAATGATCTCGAACCTAGGAACCACTAAGGAATCTGTCCAATGTGTGCTAACCCCTTGAATATCAGCCAAAAGGGAATCCGACCCCTTAGAGGTTAACCTAAGGCATATTGACCCGAGGCTTCAGTCCAAGGCATATCGATCCCCAGGAGTCAGTCGAGAGGCTAAGGGTTGGCCAAGTGGAAAATTTGACCCCAAGGGAGTAAGCACAAGCACTAACGACCCGTTATGGGTCATCCAACAAAGCCAAGAAGCCATCTACGGATCTTGACAGCTTCGAGGTACCCATACTATTTCCTAAAACTTGTGTAGGGGACGAGGAGTAACATTTGGGAGTTGTTGGCGCATTTATCTCATGCTTAACGATTAAACATTATAATTGTTACCTATTTAATGTGCCATAAAGAACAACCATGAATGAGCCTGAAAAGTTACAACTACGATGACTATAAAATCACACCTAATCTCAACATTTTTTATAAGATAATTTGAACGCATAAGCTCTTTAGCTATCTAAAACACATATTCTACTATTTTCCTATCAATCTTTGACTTGATTAAGCATCAGAAGCTCACACAACACTCATATGCTTACATTTTTTTCGTTTACAAATACTTCGTTCCCGATAATATAAATATTATCTTTGATCTCGAAAGACCATTTTTCTGTATCAACATGTTAAACTTATCTAATTGAAGACTAATAAATCCATTAAAAATTTAGGAGTTTTAAATTAATCATAGTCAGTTTTTTTTCAAGTATACAATAGATTTATATTGAACAAAGGATTGAAAATTCATAGATTTAGTTGGATACAAAATTAAAATAATTAGGGATTTACTAAACGGAATTGAAAGTTCAAACACCAAATAAATTCCAACTCAGAGAATTGAAACCAAATTTATATTTTCTTTTGTTTGTTTTGTAGTACATATAATAACATTAAAGTTCTATATTTTGTATTTAATCTTTAAATGTAAAAAAAAAAAAAAATAATAATAAATAAATAAATGAAATAAAAAACATGTTTATTTATTTCGTGTCCCACTAGTCTTCCAATTAGTTGGACATTTCTTGTCGAGTCTCATTCACAATAACTGCACGTAAGTGGTCACTTTTAGTCCAATACTGTTGCAATTTTTCCACATACACATCCAAAATTTTGAATTTTGCATTTATTAAATTATTATATTGACTTCGATTTTCTACTAAGTTTGGCAGGCTCTTGTGTGGAAACAAGAGCACTAGCTCAACAATATTAGTATTGATCTGATGATCAAGACGTAACGAGTAGGAATCTTCTACCCTTATTGTTTTAATTAAAAAAAAAAATCAGTAAAGTCTTATCTAATCCAATAGTTCGTATCTCACAATCTCTTTTTGTACCGAAAAGAAAGGACATTTAATTTAATTACCATTTTATTAATATTAAAGTATGTAATTGGAGCGGAAGATTTAAATTTGTAACCTCTTTTTTAAATGAGATTATATATCAAGATAAGTTATTCTTATATCAAGATAAGGTATTCTTGTTTTTTGAAAAGTACATAAATCTGTTACGATACTTGGCCAACTAAGTTTTATAACATTCTCGACCCGACAGTCAAATTTGGAGAAAAAAATTGGAAATTTAGTTTAAGGGTTCGGTGTACTAAAAAAAAAAGGGCCATATGTTAGGTCTATCCCTTGAAAAGTAATTAAAGAAGCATTCTTTTAATAGATTGACTTTTCTCATAATAATTTAGTAATCGAGATAAAAGTCAATGATCAACAACACGAACACATCAACGAATACATTGACAACAAAGTTCTTGGTTCTTCTACATCCTCGTTATTCCTAATTCAAATAGTGTGGTTTTTCTTATTGAAAGAGTATGGATAGAGACCAAAAACTGTAGAACAAAATATAGAGATTCAATATGAGTCCCTCTCTAAGTTCTCTATACTTTTTCTATCAATTATCTCTACAGTTAAGAAAATAACGTTAAAGAATAAAATAAATAACTAGAGAAATGGCTATTTCAGATATAGAGAAAGCTAAATACCGATTTTCAAGATCAAACTTGTAACTCTTGCATTGAGATGAAATAACATCAAACAATAAAATGATCAAGCAGTAACAAATTTTTTTTTTCTAAGATTACATCTGTAGTTGTCAGACATGTTTATATCATATAGCTGGCATTTATTTAATTATTAAATGTCATACAGTAAGTTGAAAAGTATGCATCCTATTGTGGACTATCCTATGATAGAAAGTGAAAAGACTTCTCTACATAAGATAGGTGAGCTGTTAAATTTATTTTTAATTTTCAATAAATTTTCTTGAGCATTGTGCCCCATGATCTCAGCAATTTTTTTTTTTTTTGTAACCACCACACATCTTAATTTACTCCAAAAAAATCGGTAAGGGTAGAGATCTTTTTACAGAAAATTGAAAAAATATAGAAAACTTACCGAGAAAAACACATTAAGTTCCTGTACCTAATCTTTCGTACAGAAAAACTACACCATTTAAGTCAAGAGTAGAAGAACTTAGAACCATGTGATCAATGGTGTTTGTTGATGTATTGGTGTTGCAGTTTGAGGGAGTCATTGTCTTTTATCTCGGTTACCAAAAACAATGGTGGAGGTATGATGATTTATAATTGTTGTTTTCGCTTTTCGTGATTAATTTTAATCACATTTCAGACACTTTGTAGAATGTCTAATTTGAGCAACTTCTTTCGTTACCAATTGATTTTGAGATGGATGTCCATACTAACTATATGGTATCATAGTCCATCAAACTCAAATGGATATTCAGTTTCAATAAAAATGAAAGACTTCCTCTTGATATATAAGAGGTGTGTATTACTATCTAATACACAGGTCTACTAAAAAAAGTATGCAAAGGGTAAATGTATGGCTTAATCAGATCCACCATGCATTCTTTTTACACAAATATCCTGAATCAAAACTTAGCAATATCTCAATAGTATCAGTGTAGACCTAATGACCAAGTCATCATGAGTTTGAATCCTCATGATTGTTCTGGTTAGTCCTGATTACTTCAACTATTATAGCTTAATTCTGTGAGTGTTTGTTCTGGTTAGTCCTGAGTGCTTCAACTATTATAACTTAACAGAAAGTTAAAATCCTCCTCTTCTTTTCCTCTTCCTCTCCTCTAAATTCGATCACCTCTAAGTGGTCTCAAATTCGAATTTTCACCTCCAATGTTGTAAACTCAAAAAAAAAAAACTGATAGCAATTTATGAAAGAGTTGGTGGCAGTATTTGACTCTCATATTATTTGAGAGTATAGTGCTACATGTAAGGTTTGTGATCCCCACCCCATATTTCAGAAAAGAAAAAAAAATGGTAGCAATTTTAGAGGCCCATAAGTTCAACCCACATTAGGGTTTCATCGCGACTTTACCCAGATTGCGTGATGAATAGCACCAGCAACGCACAAGCCCACCAGAATTATCCAAAGGCGTTTTCTTATACATTGGTTTCATGTTCTTTTCTCACTTTAGATCGCTAAATCTTGTACAAACATCAGATTTCTTCCTGTGCTCTCTCCCTAAATCTTTTGCCTTTGCTTCTGTTAAAATGGTGCACTGCAGTTTCTGAAGAAAGAGCTATTGATCCCTACGAGGGATATTAAGCTACACAAGTTTGTCTTCAATATCTCAGTAGCTGAGCGGCAAAGGTGCACCACTTCCCCCTAATACTTCTTCTTCTACTTCTACCAATAAGATCGTCCTATTTGATTTGATTTTTGTTCTCCGTTAATCTCCCAATCCAATTATAGTTTGTGATGGATTTGACATTGAGAGGCATAATTAGTTGCTTTGTTTCATTTCTTTCGATGATTATGCATAGATTAGTGTTAGAAGTAAATGACAATGCTTCAATACTTCTCACCAAGTGAGGTCTTTGAGCCTTGACATTCATCCTAACTAAGTCAGTTCTTCAACAATTTGTAAGTTTCTTAACAAGCTCTAAACCACGTAAGCTCTAGCCACCTTAACACCACCTAAATTTGTGCAAGTGTACATGGCACATATCTTTGTAATGTATGTAAAACAGAGAAAAAAATAGTGTATGCATTCAGACAAGAACTGACAGAAATAATATTGATCTAGGATTCTCCTTCGTATATGTAGGCTTTAGTTTTGCCGAACCACGTACATACTTTGTTCCTTTATCTTCACTCTTCTCATATCTCTTTTGTGCTTGATGTATCTGATAAGAACCAACTATATTGATAATGAAATAACCAAGAACTACAAGATAATCCAAATTTTAATAGGACTTGGAACTTCCCACCTCTAGAGAATCATTTCTAAGAGCCTTAATGAAATTCTTCAAAATATGGATATCCTTCCCCTCACACAACCTCTCTATTTATAACTAAAATCCCTAACAAACTCTCTAACTATTTTCTTATATGCCCCTCTAATACTCATGAACCCTTCTAAGGCCCAACCTATCTTTACCGGCCTCTAAAAACACAGCTTGTCCTCAAGGCGTGGGTACTAAATTCAAAAAGAAAATTAGAAACTTTTTTTTTTCAATTCAGCTCCAACTCAGGATTCTGGCCCATAACGAAGAAGCCCACAGCTCCAATTTTGAGAAGTCCACAAAACCACTAAGCCCAATTGCCCACTTCCTTTACAACCACAAGAAAATGGGCTTTAATACAAAATCAGCCCATTAAGAACTCATGGTGCCTACATCAGTCCATTGTTCATCTTCTACAACTTCAAAATGCCAAACCTCTTTTGTGAACTCATAAAAAAAAAAAAAAAAAAAAATTCTTTGATCGGCAGCAACAATTAGTGGCATCAGCTTCCACTGTGATATCTTCTGGTCTCCATTTTGGGTTATGAATATGCCATCGATTTTTCTTCATCTGTGCTGCTGACGGTGTTTCCTTCTCTGATTATTGTTGAGCCTTCATTTCAGCCAAGTTTTCAAGCCATGTTCGTCTTGGTAAATCCGAGACTTCTTGTCTAATGCGTTTTCTTTCTAATGCTACTACTTAATTGAAACCTTCTGTGAATTACTTAAGGCTTGTTGTAATACCTTCTCTTCTGTCTTAAATGATCACCCTCATTTTAGCTTCAAGCGAATCCAACAATCTCATCATTCGTTGGAAACGAACATCTCGCACATCTTCATAACCCATCTCTATGGCCAACGACGGATCAAACTGCTCTGATACCAAATTGATAAGAACCAACTATATTGATGATGAAATAACCAAGAACTACAAGATAATCCAAGTTTTAATAGGGCTTGGAACCTCCATCTCTAGAGAACCATCTCAATTTCTAGTCGGGGCTTGTTTACCTCACCCATAATTGCTTCTTCCCGTCTTTTTTGATATTGTTTTCTGAGTTCTTCGGCTCTTTTTCTACTTTCTTCCGAGCTTTTTCTCCACTCCATTTGAAATGATTCGAGAAGCGAATCGATTCTTTGCCATGCTTCGTACCAATCTACCACCATGGCTCTAACAGACAAAAATGGCTCTGAGACCAATTGATAAGACCCAAGATCTATATTGATATCAAATACTCAAGAACTACAAGATAAACCAAATTTTAATAGGACTTAGAGCCTCTCTTCTCTAGAGAAACATCTCTAAGAGCCCACAAGAACACTCTCAATATTCTGGATCCCTTTCTCACTCACCTCATCCTCTATTTATAATAGAAAACCCTAACAAACTCTCTAACTAATTTCTCTTATACTCCTATATCATTCATAATTCATATAAGGCCCAAAACCTATCATATTCATGAACTCTTTTAAGGTCCAACCCAACCCTATCAGTATCGCTTTCACATGAATGTCTCTTACTTTGCATGCTCAAATCAAAAGAAAGAATGAATCAGCAAAAATAAAGATAAAGAGAAAGAACTTGGAATCTATCACTAATCAAACAGCAAGAATTCTTAGAACAAACAAGGAAGAGATTATAATTCAAACCTTGGTGAACAACAACAGGAAGATCGTTAATCCTGACATGAAATTGCCAGAACTCAAGCCGTTTCTTAACGAGGAAGAAGAAGGGGCCGAAATGAGAAGAACAATGAATTGGTGAGAGTTTTGTTCATCGGGGAAGTGCACTTCAACGTGCCGAGCAGACACATTTCAAGACGATAGTTGTGGAGGATGTTTGCATGATCTAGGCCATTTGTTTCCATTAACCGGATTGTAATTTGGGCTTGTCTGAAAAACTTGGGCTTCAATATCTCTGCTTGCGGGCTTAAAATTTAGATCTCGTTTGATAACCATTTAGTTTTTTGTTTTGGTTTTAAAAATTTAAGCTAATATCTACCTAAATTCTCTATATATGTTTCACTTTCTTTTTTAAGTAAGTATATGAATTCTAACCAAATTTCATAAACCAAAACAAGTATTTGGAAGCTATTTTTTTTAGCTTTCAAATTTTGATTTTGTTTTTAAAAACACAAGTAAGATGTAGAAATCAAAGTCGTGAACCTTATATGTTAGAGACTTTGAGTAGTAGTTGTAGGCTTAAATTTCAAAAATCAAAAACAAAAAACAAAAAACAAAAAACAAAAGGGTAATCAAATGGGACCTTAACCATTAGTTTTCAAGCTGATGGAATTGGTCTAATTCCTAATATTCAAATCATGATGATCATGAATTATTGAAGTTTTTGGTTGTTTTTCGGGCTATGGTTGCCTTTCAAATTTTGGCTCACATATGCTGTTATTTTTTGCTTCAACCATTTTGCTTATTTTTCTGGCAGTTTGTTGGCACTTAAATTGATTTGTTATCTCAAGATAATGGTGTCTGAATATTCAACAAAATTTTTGAATATTTGTGTTGCCTCACTTTGTAAATCTCGACAAATTCAGCTGAAGCTGCCATCATAGACGATGGGTTGAGGATCTTATTATCCCACATTAGAAAAATGAAGAGTGCTCACAACATTTATAAGATGAGGTAAGTTACTTCTTTCATAGCCAATTGATTTTGAGATGGATGCTCACGCTTTCTAATACGGTATAGGTTTAGGAGTTCTCCAGAATGTAGTGACTTACAATACGTTAATTGATGAATAGGAAATGCGACTCAAGCTAATAGAGCTATCAAGGATGTGTCTTTGAAATTAATTGAACTTTTGAAAGTTGAGAGACAAAAATGAAACAAATTTAAGAGTCTAGGGACTAAAATTGAACTTTTGAAAGTATAGAACCAAAATAGAACGAAGGCAAAAGTCTAGCGACCAAAATAGTTAACCGTTTTTTAATGAAGCTACAGACTTCAACCTTCTTGACCAGCAACCCATATTCACAATATTTGTTTATTGCATTAACAACAATAGCATCCTTGTTCATAACTCTTCAGGCACAGAACTTGAGTTCCTTACCAAAAATTTGCTAACAAATTGAAAAGCAAGCTCTTCGGGAACGATTACAGTCGCAACAAATTAAAGAATCGAAACTCGAGTGAGCAAAACAGTAAGAACAAACCTGGGATGATTCCCACAAGCATGGCATTCCGACAAATTAGGCAAATCCCGAGTTCTCTTCCTGGAACAGAGCGGTTCAGCGGGAGTTGGATTGAGATGAACCCAATAGGAATAAGAAATAGAAGGCGGCGGCGGCGGCAGCGGACAGCGGTAATCGTAGCCTAACGAAGGTTTTGAGTTCTTTCTTCACAGCTTGAATGGCGGATTCCATAGAGAATTGGGTGTGAATGGAATTGTGAGGAATACTTCATAAAAGGTAGGGTGAAAATTGGGAGCAGAGTTTTAGGGTTTATCAAATGAATCTATGAATTGTCCTTGCCTACCTTTGATGAGCCATTTGGTGGTACACTTATTTGTTTTTTTTTTTTTTTTTTAGATTACGAAAGGGAAGAATAGATTCGAAATCATGATCTCACGATTCTTTTGCGTATATTAATATATTTGTGAACTATTGCTCTTTTAGCCCTTGATTGTTCTTTTAGTATAGATAAACCACTCGTGAGTATTCACTAAACATCGAGTGCATATTTGGTAAGTGCAGGGAGGGAAGAGATAATAAATAGGGAGACCAAGAGGAAATTAGTAATTGATATAATATAAATTCGGCAGACCAAATGCTTGGAGAATCCTTCCTTCCCTTTTCATCTCATCCCGCCACATGAAACATACATTAACCCTTCAATCAAATCATATACCTATGTTTGGATGAATAATTTGAGTCCTAAATAAGTGAGAGCCAAATATCGATTTTTTAAAATTGAACTCTTCACATGACGTTAAATCATACTACCTCTAAACAATGAAACCAACGCGTCGATTAAATTGGTTTACTTATACATATCTGACACAAGTATTACTTTCACGTCTATTCAACCTTTCAATGTTATATTAACTTTATTTTAACAAATAAAATCAAGCAAATATGATGTTAATATTTATACAACTAAGTCCTAACTGACAAGTAAGCAAGTTTTACTCTTATTAAAAAGTAACATTAATATCAACCACAAATTCTAAATTTATGACAAATTAACACAAGGCCAAAAATTAAATTAAATTATTTAAATTAAAAAAAAAAAAAGCATGTCTATTATATGGCCAATTGAACTACATTTGTAATGGAATGAGATCCAATCAAAATTTGTCATTCTTTCAAGTTAATCCATACAAAATTTGGAGGTGTGTTTGATGACATAAGTTGGCTCAATTCATGTGGTGGACTCACACAAGGCTCACAATCAAATATAAAACTATCCAACAAAAATGAGAGACCTATCATTCAACAAAGACCAAAATATTGTATGCCACTCATTAAAATAATAATAATAATAAAGAAAAAAAATATATATATATTAATAACAAGTGGATGAAGCTATTTCTTTGTTGGAGTAGTGACTAAGGCTGGAATATGCAAGGATGTGTTTGTATATGAGTTTTAATTAAGTTGGAGGCGTTAGGTTTTATCAAATGTTTGTTTGGGAAGTCAAAAAATGGAGCAGTTATTAGGAACACATGAACTTCAAAAAAAGTGCTTCATAAACCCACAAAATAAGTGTTCTAAATTTTTTATTACAACCACTCTACCGAAGGCACCCTACGAACAAGCAATTACCTAAAAACCAACAACAAATCCACCAAACAAACAAACAACCTATACAAATATTTTTCCAAAACCATGAACAAACAAGTAATTTAATTCCAAACAATCCACTAAAACTATAAAACAAACGAACTATTATAAAAACACAAATTTTTAAACACTCCTAATAACTTCCCATACCTAAATACTCCATAAAATCTCAAACAAACACTCCAAAGAGTGAATGTGAATCACTTTTTTATTTTTACACATTCATTTTTGTTGTTAATAATATTTTTGTGAATAAAAATGAATAGTTTTCTTTAATAATTAATTATATATTTGAATTTTAATAAGCATTTCCTATAAAAGCTTAATTATGTGAAAATAGTGTAAAAAGAATAAAATAAATTAGATGGAAAATTTGATATTTTAAAATTAATTGTCTACCCTATTTGAAACACAAACTTAAATAATTTTCATAACAAAAAAGTAAGGACATGCTTCTTTTTTATTTTTTAAGGTTTTTTTTGGGTGTTTGTTTGGAAAATAGTGGAGTGTTTATTTTTAGTGTTTTATAAATGAGGAGTTATTTTGAGTGATTATAATGAATAAATTGCATTAATAACTCATTTCTATAAGGTTTTTAAAGAGTCGTTATAAAAACTCGTATATAAAATATACATAAAAACACAAAACAAACAGTCCCTTATAGTACTTTTGAATCTTTATTAAGATTAAGGGTATGTTTTGATTTTTTTTTTCAAAATTCAGAAGTCTATATAAATCTGTATTTAACCTTCATTTATTTGAGAGTAGTTGTATTTGTGTAGGATTTGTCGTCTCGTCTCCCAAATTGCACTAAAAAAAGCATATAGTTGATAATTTAGGACATGTTTATATAGTAAGAATGTATGAGAAGAGAAGATATCATTTCTCGCCATTTAGCTCAGTTACATATTTTTATATTTATTCATTTATCTTTTATTTTTATTTCCATTTCTGTCGTAGTCAAACACGCTCTTGGATGTATTTTGATAAGAAAAATATTTAAATAATACCAAAACATGACCTTTTAATTTTTTACTTTTTAAAAACTAAAGTAAATAAAAAAGTAATTTATTTAGGTAAAACATTATTATTTAAATCACATTATTTAAATATTTTTATATAGATAATTTAACCCATTCAAACAAGTCCTCTAAAAACAGCCTCTAAAAATGCTTGGTGGTTGTGATATGCGAACTGAGGATATATAAAATAAGCATTAATAAGAACAAAAAGTAAACGGCTCTGCGTCGTCTTTGAGAACTTAGAACTTGCGGCAGATAGGCTGGGTGTTCGTCTGCTGTTGCAGAGTCTATGATTCACCTTGCGATTGCTTCAGGTACGTTCTTCCTCAGATTTCTCCGTCTCTGCTACAACCACGATTGGAGCCAAATCAGAGAGATAAACTCTGTTGATTGAGTGATCGATGGCTGGTATGTTCCAGGCTACGTCGGAGGATTTTTGGCGAGGGAGTATTTATGGTAGTTGGGGTACTGTTTTGGTTCTTCTTTTCATTTCAATTTGTCATCTATTTCTTTCCAAGAAAAATGTTTCCTCTCGCTTTCGAACCTCGTCTGGTGTCGCTGATCGTCACATCTCCAACGTATCTCCTCCATCTCCTCCACAATCGAGGTGAATTTCTTTTGTTTCTGTTTTCGCAATTATATTCGAGTATCATGTATCATGTATCGGTTTTTGTTTTTGTTTTTATTGTATTATTCTCAGTATGTTTCTACTGGTTTGTAGTTCTTTTAGTTGTTAGTACTTTTCACGGATTAGGGTTCACTTGAAGAAACCGGGTATGTGAAGTCACTTATTAGTAGTTATTTCAACTCCAAGGAAACAGAGATCTTACCGAGATTTCGATCATTTTTACGGTATAGTACAAGAGGGTTTGGTAAAACAGAAGCGCATTTGCTTGGAAATTGACCGGCGAAGCGTTCACTTTAGGATTGAGTACTGACCTGAATTATTTTTGTCGTTAGTGCTTCTTCCTTACAAATTTCGGTCAGATGGATGGCTGATTTTCTGTCTTTAAGGCTGGCTAGATTATAGTTTGGCTTAGTTGTTGGTGCTTTTTCCTTACAGAATTTGGCAAGACAGGAAGGTTTGGGTTCCATTGACTTTATCTTTAAATAGCCATGCATACATCAAATGTTTTCATGGGATAACAGTTTGACCTTACTACATTGACTATTTAGAAACTTATATGAAATCAGTTCGTTGGTAGATGACCATCTATTGAACTCATTCCCTCTTAGCCCCACAACTCATTCTCCATCTCCTCCTCCTTACCTCTTCTTCTTCCTTTACCTGCTGTCATCTCCACCATCTCCAACTTTGTTTCTTAGCCTCCTCATCTCCTGCTACTTTGATTCATAGCCTCCCGTCTCTGTTCTTTTTTGTGTTTTCTCGGCCTCTAGCCTCCCGACATCACTTCTCCAATTGTATCAATCTCCCTCATCCACTCTCTTCGTTGTCGTCCTTCACCATCTTCGACGACTCCACTCTTATCTACTTCTCTGACCACTTTCCTTCTCCATCTCTCCTGCAACTTCTGACATCCACATCTCTTCCAACCCATGTTTCTCTCTTATAGTTTCTTCTTCCAAATCAACCAACGCCGATCTCTTCTCAGATTCCTGCACTTTCTCCCTCCAATATCTCTCCCTTCTTCTCTTTTCGACTATCTCTCATGTTTCTCGCCTCTTGCCTGACCAAGCTCATCTAACCTTCCCCTCCTCGACTCCCTTGTTATTTCATCTATTTCCCTCTCTCGATAGTGAGACATCCTTTCTTTGGTCGATCGTTGGCAACGCTCGACTCTCTTTTCCTTTGACGTTTTTTCCTTCTCCTTTTTAGACACTCATTGACAACGACGTCTCATCTTTCACCTCCTCAGGCGCTTGTCAGCAATGGCATCCCCTTCGGGTTTTAGTCGATCTCCGGCTCTGAAGCTCTCCCTTTCGACCAGGACTTATCAGGCAAGAAACAAACGAAGAGTGGGAAAAAATGGACTCCAGCGACTTCATCTTCCTCCCTCGCATCTGGTGTAGTACTTCAAATTTTATCCTTTCGCATCAACTCGAAATGTGGTGCAGACTATCTCCATTGTTCTTCTCTGACAATTTTTCCACACAATAGCTGCTCCATCAGTTGAGCTTGGAAGGGAATAACGACTGAACCCTCCCATATACAAAAATTAATTCTCTTCTATCCAACTCCAGAGGCTTTTTTCATTGTAATGCCCCTATGATTGGCCTTCTCCCCTCCTTTCCTTTTATCCTCCCCCTTATGCATTGTATTGACCCTATGATTGACCCCAATCTTTTTTCTCCTCCTCCTTCTAGATGTCCAAAGGTTGATTGAAGGACCAAATCTTTTTTGTTGCTAGATCTAACCATCAACACCATATCTTCCTTGCCTCGCGCACCTTCTCTTTAACCCCATCCTCTTAACAGTGTGCGCCAGCATGAGTTTCCCCCCAATATCTGCACCAAGCGAGAGCATTCCATGCAATCTCCAATCCCGAGTTCCTCTCTTTGGCGTTTGCGGCGGTTAACAAGCTTCGAGCACAATCTCTCTCTCTTTCTCTTTGGTGTCTACAGTGGTCATCGTGCTTCTTCCCCCTTTGCTTTCTTTCTTTCTCCTCAGTTGAAGCTCTTCTTCTCTCTTTTGGATGCAAAAACTTTTTCCTCCGCAAATGTGATTTTGTTAAGGGTTTTTGAGTTTCCATGGATTCCCATCACCCTGTCTCTGTGATGTTTCTTGTTTCGGTGGTCTCTCATAGGCACTATCAAAAGGATTCGTCGAAAAAGTGTTAAACTTTAGAAACGGTTTTTCCCATGTGGTTCCTTTGTGCATGACCACCATTGTTGAGTTTTTCTCTTTCAGCACCGACGATTACAAAGTTTCTTCCTCGGGAAGCATAGGGCCGTAGGCGATGGGCCTAACTTTGTTGGGACATCATTTCGCTTCTTTGCATCGACCATGACTATCTTTCATCAACTTCTGCCGTGTTCATCTCCATCTGATCTTCATCGACTTTGGAACTTATTCTTCTACTTTGGCCATATACGACGAAATGGTTTCTTGACTCATGATCTACATATTTTTGGTCTGTGAACAAATACAAATGCATATTTGGCTACGTTGACTAGTTCCATTATCCACGTTATTAAACTTATAATTTACTGCTCTTCCATTGTAATTGATCTTTGATTGGCCCTTACAAATGCTTCAATAGGTCTCCATGGACTATGTAAAACATTCACTTTATCGATGGATGTTTTTATTTCTGATAAAAAAACTCAGGCTTAACCTCATTAAAAGCTTCATGTGGTATACTTGGCTCAAGAGAAGTCGCTTGCTTTTGAAAAATTATTTGGTTGCTTTTTTTACCCTTTCCCTTGAAGAACTTGGACTAGATGCTGACAATGCATTCATTTTATTTTACATCCTTCAAAGCTTCCAGGAAAGAGTAGTGTAAAGATCCGATGAGAAATTAAGGAGGAATGGGAGAGACAAGGATATTTTTCAATGATGGTTGAGAAAAAAGATATTTGGATCTCAAATTCACCAAGATATGATGCACTAATATATTTCAACTCTATCGACCAAAAAAATTCAGTATACTTTCCGTTCATTACATATGTATTAAATTTATGATTTATAAGCAAAGCTTGTAAAATATTCTTGAAGTGCGCCTATGTTTCATTTCACCCCTTCCCATCGTCACCTATATTTACAAAGTTCAATGTTGTTTTTTTTTAATACAGCACCGCCATTTCACTTTTTGGATTTATAAATGAAAAACATGTTATGATGTGAAATATTTCGACTACGTTTCAGATATTATTTTTATTATCATATTCTTTTTATGAAGGATCAGAGATATTATTGATTTATCACCCTGTTGTTGCCAGTAGTTATGTGATATTGAAGATCTTATATATGCAGAACAATGGAGGCTATATCAGATGCAGATTTGAAGTCTTTAGTGGATAATTTGGATGGAAAGCAGAATGAGAATGAGAAATGGGAACACGTTGTAGAAAAAAGTAATGATCTTCTTTCATATAGTGCTAAATGCTGCAAGCCTAAGGTTCTCATCTTCTCTGTCTTTATTCAAACGTGGAATGAGATTTTGGTCAAGCTATGAATTACTATTCTATTAGTTAAAGATGGAAGTTTTTTACTTATTTGGTTTTTGAAGTTGATGATTTTTGGTCTGGTCAAATCTTGATCTTGTTGCAGGATGGTCCCTTGAAATACTCGAGTGTGACAGTATTTGAAAATTGCTGTCCAAAATTGTTGAGAGACTTCTACATGGATAATGATTTTAGGAAACAGTGGGACAATACCGTGCTCGTGCATGAACAGCTACAAATGGATGGAACTAGTGGAATTGAATTCGGTCGCACCATAAAAAAGTTCCCATTATTGACACCTCGGGAGTATATACTATCATGGAGATTATGGGAGGGGAAAGATGAATCATTTTACTGCTTTACCAAGGTATTGATTTTAATATTTTGCCTACCCCATTGCATACACTCATGCACATTGACACAACAAGAAAGTACATATTCATTCGGTGGATATTATTTTGTTAATTCCCAAACAAGATAAAGCTTACTAAATTGAGGTTCTCCACCATGAGGATTGCATTGTACTGCAAAATTTCTCTTTTACTTGGTTTCTCACGGTCCGCAGGTGTATGATATAATGCACATGGATTTGTTTGGGTCCTTTTGTTCTAGTAGAGCCTGTATTGCTCATTTTTTTTGGCTGTGTTTTTAGGTGTTTTGTTCTTTTCCCTCGTTTATCATCCTTAACATTTTATTTCTTATCATCATTTCAATGAAAAGTGAGTTTCTTTTCAAAAAATGTAACTAGGAGATAGTAATGGTCTTTGATTCTTCTGGATTGTATAATATATTGGAGGTGGCTTTGGGATGGCCGATAGAAACACAAATATCCAATTCTTTTAAGCTACTTATTTTTGTCACTGAGTTTATTTCTTTTAAAATGGCTTTTGGCAGGAATGTGAACATCCTTCGGCACCACAACAGAAGAAGTATGTCCGAGTGAGGTTTTACAGGTCTGGTTGGCGAATCAGGAGAGGCAAGTGGATACCATCTTTCTTTTACCATCAATATGTATCTACTCACCTAGGAACATTGCATATTTTATAGAAAAAACTCCAAATCCAGAATCAGGGGAGAAGTAATGAGGGTTTAGGGTTTAAACGGGGGAGAAGTAATAAGGGGACACAATTACGCACGGACACAAACACGAGATACGAATACGACACGGACAAGTAGACAGACCACTATTTTAAAATGTAGGACGCAGATATGTCAATGACACTGATAAGAACCAACTATATTGATAATGAAATAACCAAGAACTACAAGATAATCCAAGTTTTAATAGGACTTAGAACCTCCCATCTCTAGAGAATCATCTCTAAAAGCCCTAATGAAATTCTTCAAAATATGGATATCCTTCCCCTTACACAACCTCTCTATTTATAACTAAAATTCCTAACAAACTCTCTAACTATTTTCTTATATGCCCCTCTAATATTCATGAACCCTTCTAAGGCCCAACCCTATCAGACACTTTTTTTTTTATGATATACTATTAAAAGAATCAAATCTAAACTATGACAAATATTACAACAATGAAAAAGAATAAATATAATTATCTTTCACTATTGACAAATATTCCTAAATGGCTAGAGTTCTGATATTCCTAAATAGAAAAGATTCCAACATTTCCCCTTAAGCTAGTTTAAAGATGTCTTCCATAGCTAGCTTGCAATCAATCTGTCGAGTTGTTTCTTTGAAAATCCTTTGGTTAATATATCTGCAGTTTGTTCTGACGTTGGGAGATAAGGAATACATATTGTACGTGCATCAATCTTTTCTCTATTGAAGTGTTTATCAACCTCGATATGATTTGTTCTATCATTTAAAATTGGATTATGAGCAATAGAGATTGCAGTTTTGTTGTCACGATGAACATGTATAGGTGTCTTTGAAGGAACCTTTAGTTCTTTAGGTATTTTTTTATCCATATTCCTTCACAAATTTCATGAGTCAAAGCTCTAAACTCGGCTTCAGCACTACTCATAGCTACTACATTTTGTTTTTTACTTCTCTAATTGACCAAGTTCCCTCCAACAAAGGAACAATAACTAGAAGTAGATCTCTTATTTGTAGTACTTCCTGCTCAATCTGCATCAGTATAGACTTCTATTTAGAAATGATTTTGCTCTTGGAATAGAATACCTTTTCTAATAGTTTCTTTTAGATACCTCAAAAATTTTATAAGCAGCTTCAAAATAACTCGGTCTAGGTGCATGCACAAATTGGCTTACCATACTCACGACATATGCAATATCAAGACGCGTATGAGGTAGATAAATTAATCTTCTTACAAGTTGGTATCGTTGTCTGTCTTTTATTTCTTCTGGCTTTGCTACTTATTACTTCATATTGGGTTCATTAGGAGATCAGTGACTTTGCAACCAAGTAATCCAATTTCTCGAAGTAAATCAAGAACATATTTTGTTTGATTGACAAAAATTTCTTTTTTCGATTTTGCAAACTCCACTCCCAGGAAATACTTCAACGACCCCAAATCCTTGATTTGGAATTCTCTCTCAAGATTTTTCTTGAGACCAGCTAAACCAATGTCATCATCACGTGTGAGTATAATATCATCTACATAAACAATTAGAATTAAGATTTTATTATTCTCACAATGTTTATAAAATATAGTATTACTTTGAAGAGATCCATAACTAAATACATTTTTTTCCAAATTGCTTGAACCACGCTCTCGGAGACTATTTAGACCATAAAGAGATTTCTTTAATTTGCAAATTCTATTATATCCAACTTCTTTTTTAGAACCTGGTGGCAAGTTCATATAGACTTCCTCTTCAAGATCGCCATTTAGGAGGACATTTTTCACGTCAAGTCGGTAAAGTTGCCAATCTAAATTAGCTGCAAGTGACAAAAGAACTCCAATAGAGTGAATTTTAGCAAATGGTGCAAAAGTTTCTTGATAGTAAATCTCATATGTCTGAGTAAGCCTTTGGTTACCAGTCTAGCCTTGTATCTCTCAACACTTCCATCTGCATTACATTTTATAGTAAACACCTATTTGCAGCTTACTGACTTCTTATCTCTCGAAAATTTCACAATTTTCCTAGTTCCATTTTCTTTTAGAGCATTCATCTCATCCATAATTTCTACTATCCGATTTTTATCTTTAAATGCTTCATGTATATTCCTTGGAACAAATTGACAATGAGAGGAGTAGTCCACGTACCCTTTAAATGTTTGGAAGATTCTCCACTTCTCCTATGTGAGATCCTTAACACGCCTTCTCAAGTTGATGCCTCTTTTTGGGTTCATCAATCTTGAATCGAATCTCAATTTCATTTCATTGGACCGAATACTTATTTGAGTCTAGTGGGCTATGATACCATCTTAGTTTTGAGAGCATCTTTCTTGTATTACTTGCTGAAATATATTCTCACTGAGTTTTCTTACATAGGAGAAAGGCCTTTTGCAATTATGGAAACATATTAACAATGGAAAAGAATAAATATAATAAATACAATTATCTTACAATTATGACATATTTTCCTAAATGGTAAGAGTTCTAATATTCCTAAATAGTAAAGATTCCAACAAAATCTTTATAGGTCTCAAAGAAAAACTTGATCTCGAGAATGGAAAAAGGAGATGGTTTAGCAAATAAGAAGTGTTTAACACATACAAAAAGAATCTCTGAGGATTGGCTTTTTATGATTTCCATTGGTGTTTTAAAAGACTCGCACAAGCTCACGTTTAGGCTCAAGGCATAGGTCTTGCCTTGCTCCTTGAGCGCCTTAGGTAAAAAGGTGAATATCGTATGAATAATGTAACACTAAACGTAAAACTCCTTACGTTTATTGTTTTTTTTGTTATTTATGTAACTGAAGAAGAGATAGAGGAAGAAAAAAGATGCAAGGACCTCACATGAAAAAAGAAAGGACTCGAAAAGGATGGTTAAAGGAAGGCGTTGCCTTATTGTAATAGACAAAGACGACACAAGGAAAGAGAGACGATGAACAAAAAAAGAGGTTCAAGTTACGAAGACTAGAAGTCGGAAACAAACACTAATGATGATGAAGTCATACGCCCTAAATACTAAACGCTTAACTCACAGAATACTAAAGGAGCCACAACTAAGACAACAAGTACAAAAATACATAGGGACACTGATTTGAGTGATAGAACGGACTCGAACCGCAACACTTGAAGACTTAAACGAAAAGGACAGACCTATCGACGACACAGGTGCCAACAAATGAAGGAGATGGCGGAGGCTATCGCTGGCAAAAGGAGGAAACAGCGGCAGTTTGGGTTTCTTATAGGTTCACTACTTTCTATTTGGGTTTTTTTACCTAACCAATAAAAATAACACTTCTTCTCTATTATATAGAAACAACTTTAAACTATTTTTTAAGATTCCAGGGTTAAAATGTTTCTTTTTAAATTATGGGGCAGATGGTATCTTAAGAACTCATCAATAGAGGGTTTTTGTTAAGCATCTACCTAATTATAAGTGAGGTTTAAGTGTACATAATTTTTAAAACTTCAATTCAGATTATTTTATTTGCAGTGTCCGGTAGAAATGCGTGCGAGATCAGTATGTTGCACCAAGAAGATGCTGGTTTGAATGTGGAGATGGCAAAACTTGCGTTTGCAAAGGGCATATGGAGCTTTGTTTGTAAAATGGATAAAGCATTACGTAAATACGCTCTAATCAACAACCCACCATCAAGTTCACTCGTCACTGCAGTTACTCTGATTAAGAAGGTTATAACATTTTCTGACTTTGTTTTTGTTAGTGTGGTCCTTGTTGAATTATGTTAAATCACTAATCAATCCAAAAATTTAAGCCGGTAGATTAGAGTAAATTTAATTATATCAACTAACATTCTCCTCATTAATGGGCTTAGAAAATTTGATAAAGGCCCTACAAGTAAAATTTAATTTAAATTGGGGAGAAAGTGACTTGCCAGATATTCGAACTTAAGACCTGCTCTAATACCATGTTAAATTATATTAAACCACCAATCAACCCAAAAACTTAAATAGGTAGGTACTGGTAAATTTCATTATAACGACTTTCATATTAGATAATGTGTGCATCCATCTCAAAACTAATTGGTGATGAGAGTAGTAGTTCACCTATCTTATAAATTCTTAGAGGACTTTTCATTTTTTCAATGTGAGATCCTTAACACGCCTCCTTTAGATGATGCAACTTTTGAGTTTTACCAATCTTGAATCTAATTTCAATTTCATTTTATTGGGCCGAATACCCGTCTGAGTTTAATGAGTTTTGATATCATATTTTAGATAGTATATACATCCATCACAAAACCAATCGATAATGAGAGGGAGTAGCCCACCTATTTTACAAATGCTTGGAGGCTCTCAACTTTTCCAATGTGGGATCCTTAACGGTCCCTAGATTTTGAGGTTTGTTCTATGTTAGACCATAGATTTTAAATGTGCAATTTTAGTCTTTGGATTTTGAAGTCTGGTCTAATTTGATCCCTATTTAAAAAATTTAATAATTGTTCCCCTTTTATTTAGAAGAGAGAGGAAAGTAAACTTCTCTGAATAGGTCAATAATGAACTTTTAAGAGTCTAGGGACTAAGACTAAAATTAGACATTTGGAAGTTAAGAGATCAAAATGGAATAAATCATAAAGTTTAGAGACTAAAATCGGATAGTCGATATTTTGTGGACCAAAATAGAACAATCTCAAAGTCGAAGAATCAAAATGGTATTTTATCCTTGTTTGTACTAATCATACAATTTGGTGAAGATTAATGTTTGTAATTTTAATCATTTTACGTAATTGTAGTTTGCATTGGGCAGTATTTAGTCTTCTATTTAATATTTTTACAGGCTAAGCTTGGATTTGTAGAAATTTTTCATGAAGGGAATTCCATTCTTTGACTACTAAATGTTATAGTTGGATCAAGCTTTTGAAGTAAAAAGCCATTGCTATATGTAATGCATAAGCCGTGGATGAATAATGGTAGAAGTGATTAGAAATAAACGGTTATTTGAAGTAGAAATTGTAGTAATAACTCATTTGGATGAGGTTGTTTAAGGAATAATTATAAAAGCTCATTTGTAATAACTCCATAAAAGTTCGAAACTAACTCCTTTGAGTATTGACTGACAAACATTTTCGTACATATAGGTTCCGGATGGAATTGAAGACATTAATGGTATTATATCTAAAGCGAACATTGACCAAACCGGGTACGAGAGACAAATTTCTTCAGAGCAGAAAAAATTCTCGAGGTCGAGGACATCGAAAAGGCTGGTTGCCAATGGTTTACTTGTACTCGGTGGTGTGATCTGTCTGTCGCGGGGTCACTCTAGTCTTGGTGCCAAAGTTGTTATGGCATATATTCTTACAAAGCTAGGCAAGCGAAGTGATGCACCAAGAGCTCAAATAGGGAGCCATAACTGTATAACTTAAAGAAGGAAGGGAGGACAAGAGATTTGGAACATGTTTTCTTTTTAAAGAAATTATTGTATAGGAACTTTGGGATGTTTTTATTTTTGTCATTAACATATTTTGAAAGTGCTCTTTGAGGATCACAGACTCAACATAGTGGAATAACATGTACGAATCATATTTTTGCTAAAATTAATCACTTAGGGTATGCTTTAGATGTCGATTCTCAAATTAAGAAAATTAAATGTCTATTTATTTTAGAAGTTATTTGAAATTTTGTAAGATATTTGCGATCTAATTTACGGGGTGATTGGATTTTGGAGTTCATGCGAGGAAAGGAGAGAAAATGGAGGAAGAAAAGAAAATTGAGGATGTGGAGTATTTGTATGGAAATTGGTGTTTTAGACGAGATGTTGTAAATTTTTTTAAAGTAATTATATATAAATAAATAAATAAATAAATAAATATATATATATATATATATATATATATACATACTTACTACATACAGCACAAAAGTGGATTGAGACTATTTTTTTATGAAAGTGAAAACTAAGAAGTTCACACGTCTATCACTCTCATATCTATCATTTTGACTTTTAGTCTAACAGTGTGTTGGCCTTCGATCTAACAGTCCATTTCTATCATTTTAATCCTCTTTTTATCAATCTCATTTCTATCATTTTAGCTTTCACCCTATAAATTTGATTTCTGTCTGTTCGGTTGATAACTTTCAATATGTTCAGGTGATTGAAAACAATATATGAAACTGATCGAAACAAACAGTCTTCACTATCATAAATATTCTTCGATCAAAATATCCCACATTGTCTTAAATCAATGTCTATGTTGTAATCAATATGGATTTCGACTCTAACTTTATTCCAAATCTTTCATTTCATAACGGTAACCTTCGGACCCAAAAACCATTTCTTCCCAATCTTCCATTTCAATGTGAAAACTCATCTCTTAATCCTTCTTCCTCTAAGCCATGGGTGTGAGCTGTCGTTGTTCTCACACTTCATACATCATCGAAATCATAATTATCAGCTTTTTTTTTTTGCCATAAGTCTAAAAAATTTCCTTCAAAAAATTCGAACCCACCGAATAATCTTAAACAATGAAATCAATACATCACCAACTCTTTCGAAATCAATAGAACATAAGATGCAATCTTTTTTAAAAATTAATTGGCAAATTTATTAATTTAGTTTCATCATTTGTAGCCTTAATTCTATTTTCTTTTAGAATGAATACAAATTAAATCAAAGATAATAGAAGAGGTGAGATCTTCCTTAAAATTTTAAAAACAAAAAACGAAAATCTTATCGAAACAAACCGAAAATAATAAAATATTTAAACTGACAATCACTTTTTATTTTTACCTTTGAATAACGTCTTATAGTCAAACTGGAACCATATTCCTAACAAATATCTATCAACATCTTTTATAACTTTTGTTTGAAACAACATCCTTTACCACTTGTGTTATATATGTGTATATGTATATATGTATATGTATATATGTACATATATACACATACATATATATGTATGTATATATATATGTATATATATATACAATAAGAATATTAATTAAATGACACTTGTTTTCATCTTAAAAGCATCATGAACTAACTACATTTTGCAAACAAATTGAGTGGTCAAAACAATGTACCAATACTTACATATATATATATATATATATATATATATATATATATAAAATTTTACCTGTAACTTTTAGGGGATTTTTTATGAGCAACAGAATTTATGGACTTCAAAATTTTAGAAAAAAAAAAAAATAGTAAGAACTGATTTACTCAATTTCAATTGATAACTACAAAGTTCATGAGAATGTTTGAGTGGAAAGTACAATGAATGAATGGAAATGAGGGTTTAATAACTCATATTCAAACAAGCACATCCAAACGAGCTATAACCAATTAAAATAACTTTTTATTTTTAATAATTCAGAATAACTCTTCGTTACAAAATCACTAAAAAAAACATCTCATTACAAAATAATTTTTACGTGTCACCCTTTGTTGATCATTCATTATTTAGTATAGTTTGATGTTTGATTAATAGTTTTGTTAAGTTATTTAAATAAAAAAAAGGTTAAAATCAGTTTATATGATTGTAATGAATTATATAAATGAATTTAGATTTAATAATCTAAACAATTTTAATAAAACAAATACAAAACCCAAACATGTATCTAAAATTTATATGGAAAGATGTTATTTTTTAATTTTTTTTTAAATTAAAAAATTTCTAGAAGGATTAATTTTAGGGGTTTTTGCATGTATACTAAAAAAAACAATAAATATTTGGTGTATAACACATTTGGAAACTATTTGCATCTATAATAACTTTTTTAGACGGACCTATCAATTTGACCAAAATGCCCCTTGCCCAAAAATTGATTGAAGTCTATCAGTCTAGTGATTGAAGTCCATTGATTGAAAGTCAATCAGTCCAGTGATTGAAGTCGATCAATCCAATGAATGAAGTCCGCTGATTGAAGTCAATCAGTCGGGTGATTGAAGTCGATCATTAAACTGATTGAAGTTCTCTAATTGAAGTCGAGCAATACGCTGATTGAAGTCGATCAGTACACTGATTGAAGTTGATCGATCGACGTGCAATTGAGGCGGCCTCTTATATTTTTGTGTGTTTAAATGTCATCTATTCCTTTTAGGGTTTTTCTTAAGTTTGATATCTAAGTGTTCTTTATTTTTTGTTTTGTTACATTTATTTTGTAAATTGGTTGATAAATGATACTTGTTGCGAACTTGCATGCTAAGTTGTTGTTTTCTTTGAAGGAAATTAAAGCCAACCTGCCAATCAATTAACATATATATGTAGTACAAATCATGTAGTGGTATCACCTCTTACTCCTACCCCTAAACAAACAATTCATTTCAATTTTACTCTCGATTTCATTTCGCGCATCAGCAGGGGTGTAAACGGAACATTCGAAGAAAAAAATCTACCGGCATATATGAATATTTGAAACATTTGTACTATAATTCTAATTCACGTTAGAAAAGTTGCTATCCAATTCAAATTCCCTTGACTTTTGTTTGAGTTTTTATGGAGGAATTATTTTGAGTATTTAGTAATATCTCGTTTGTTTGTAGGTTTTAGTAGAATGTTTAGAAATAAATGTTATTAATTTTTGTTTGTTTGAAGGTTTTAGTAGAGTTCTTATGAAGAGTTATGAAAAGTGTATGAGATGTGATATGACGTGACATTTATGAATATTTTTAAATAATTTTTTTTTTGTAAATATATTTGAATAAATAAGAGGAAAAAAGGAAGTTAAAAAAAAAAAAAATCCCTAAAACTAAGTTTTTCCTAAAAACCTAAACCCTCCTTTTAAAACAACCTAACAAACATCCCGTAAGGTTTTTTTTATAAATTTAACCTTAAAATTATAAACCGTTGGTGTTATTAAAATAAGATGGGTTAGAATTTTTTATCAACAACAAATATTTTAATTTTTATGTATAATTTTTTACTATTTATAGTAAAAGGAATATATTCGAGCACAACAATCTATCAAATCCATTAGAGCCTTTGTTATTTTACATGAGGTAAGAATATTAATGAAATAAGTATAAGGATTTAATCTTATCTTTTTCTTTTTATTTTGATATATGTAATTAGGAGTGATTTCGGTTCGATTTTGTCTATTTTGTGTCGAATCAATAATCGAACTAATATCCTAGGTTTTTTAATAACTGGGTCTGAACCGATCTCCAAAAAAAAAAAAAAAAAAATCATTGTTTCGATTTTTATTTGGTTCAGTTTTTAGTTTTGATTCCAATAAAAAATTTTGGTTTATTTTTTAAATTTTTTGTATAATTTTTAATTTAATTTTAAAGACCTTCATTTTAGTAACAAAAAAAAAACACAATCTTTTAATAAGTATCACAATTGTACAATCTTTTTACTTCCCGGTCCATTGGTTCATTTCATTTTCGGATTTTCTTTTCACCCTTATTCGTGACTATCCGTACCTTAAATTGTTTTTTAGGTAGGAGATCACCATGGATTGAACCCATCAACTTAACCATTACAAAACTTTTATTGACCATTAGACCACTCCAGGATGGTTTCGTTCATAATAATTTAGCCATTCAAAAAAAAAAAAACCATCCATAATAATTTTCTATGTCTAATGTCAAAATATAAATTTTATATTTTACAATAAATTTCTACTTTAATTTTTTATAGACAAAATTTATATTTACAACCAGATACTATTAAATTTAGTTTTCTTCAAAATTATTATAAACGTCAATTTACATGAACCAGGACGCTTAAAATTAAAATGACTAATATGTAAATTTTTTTGTTTTAAGTTTTTTTTTTTTTTTTTTTTTTAATAGGGTTTAGGGTAATTGTACAACAAATTTGTTAAGTTTGAAGAATAATTTGAACTATTTAAGTCAAAGAATAATTATGTATCAAATCCATTATAGCTTTTGTTATTTTATTTAGGGAATGAATATCAAGGAAATAACAAAGAGGAATCAATCTTTAAGTCCTATAAATAGGGAGGAAGTAAAGCAATGAAAAACCCAACACAATCAAATTGTATTACAATACTATAACCACACACACACCACCATGAGCTGCGTTTGTTCAAAGCCTGAGGAGAAGTGGGTTGAAATCCCAGATGTGAACACCCATTGCATGCTAGAGGTTGCAAAAGTAGCTGTGGAAGAGTTCAACAAGAAGTACGAAAACAGTCTCAAGTTCGAAATTACTTATCGAGGTTGGTACTTCGAGGTTGATTCACACACCATCAAGTATAAGCTCCATATCAAGGCGGTAGACTTCTTCAAACGTTCACTCAACTATGAAGTTTTTCTCCTTGAAGTTAAAAAGGGAAAAGAAAGAGTCAGAACGCTCATCAGCTTTACACTCATAATAACCGATGGACACTACGTCGGGAACGTCGCTCCACCGCAGAAAGACGTATGGATTAAAGTTCCCGATCTCGGCGTGCTGTTAGTTCAAGCGGCTGCGAAATTCGCAGTCGACCAGTTCAACAAAAGAGTTAAAGATCACTTGACATACGAAGCCGTTTACGAGGCGTGGTATGCGGAGCAAGGTGAAGACCATGTAAAGCTCCATTTGTTTTTAAAGGCAAAAAACTCTTGTGGACATGTCTACAACTGTGAGGTTTATGTTCTCGTTAAACACTCTCTCACTCAAAGACTTAAGACGCTGATATCCTTTAAGCTCATTGATGTTTTGGAGGTTAACGTGCAATTCATTATCAAGATTATGTTGGAGGAGTTATTGAAATTATGGGGCACTGTTCTCGTTTTCGATAGCGTAACTATTAAAGGTTCGTATGTTTTGTTGGAACAAGACAAGCTTACGTTCTATCTCTTGATTAAAGCTAAAGATGTTTTGGGACGTGTGCTCAGCTTCAGGATTATTATCCTCGAGACGATACATAACAATCAAAAAATCATTAAAATAGAATCTATTACCGTCGTAGAGACTCCTGGACATTATGTCGGACCTGTCAAACCCCCTTGCGACAACAAGTGGATAAAGATTCATGATCTTAAGATTCCAATCGTTCAAGAGGTTGCAATATTCGGATTGAAAGAAATCGAGAAGATACTTGATGAAATTCTTAAATACGATGGCACTTTCGAAGGATGGTATCGCGAGATGGGCGGAGACGACATCCAGATTCGTGTACATTGTAAGGGAAAAGACTGCCTTGGACGTGTGCATAAGTATGAGGTTATTGTGCTCGTAACAAATTTCTGTACTAAGAGAGAAAAGAAATTCATATCTTACACATGTGTCAAAAACTAAGTGATCATCATGATGAGATATCTTTTGTTTGTATGTATACATGACTATCTATGAAATAGTCATATGAAAATGAAATAAAGGCCTTTTTATAATTAATTATACATCTCTCCCTTTTAAGTTCAAACTACTTTTATCATTTAACAATCTTTGGTGTTTACTAAACTTTTGTATGTAAAATCAATTTGAGTGAGATAATCACATATCTTAATATTGTAATTAACAATATATTCAAACCATTTTATCCATAAAAGAAAACTATGTACATAAATAAGCTGTTTTTAATTTAACCAAGAGATATGAAAGCATGATGAAACAAGGTTGAACGGTATATAGACATAAGCAGCATGCACTAGACAAACATGATTGTGACATTGGGTGCATTTGCTGATTATGTTTCACTTTTTTGAGAATGCTTGAGGAGTTATAGCGAAGTTTCACTTTTTTTAGATACATGGTGAGTTGTTACCGAAGTTTCACTTATTTTAGAGTACGAGGTGAGTTTCTAGCAAATTTTTACTCTTTTACGAGTATAGAGCGAGTTGCTAATGGAGTTCCACTCATCATTTAAGAATGTAGGATAAGTTGCTAACAAAGGTTCACTTCTTTAAGATCAGTGCAACGTGAGTTTCTAGCGATGTTTTACTCCTTTTAGAGTATATGGTGAGTGTCTATAGAAGCTGTTTCACTCTTTTTAGAGTGTATCGTGAGTTGACAGCGAAGCTTCACTGTTTTAAAGTTCATAGTGAATTGCTAGACATTTTTTCACTGATTTGAGAGTGTCGGTGAGTTGTTTAAAGATCAGACCTAACATAGGGTCGTCTCACGTATGTTATTAACTTTGAATGCAAGGATAAACTATAATTAAATGCTTAGAGGTATGGTGAATAATACTTATTTAATGCAAAACAGAAAACTATTGAAAAGTGTTTTACAAAAACCTAAGCATCCAAAAAGTGCACAAATAAACGAATAAATAATATGCTTCTAAGAAATAGTTTGTGTGGAAGAAGATAATTAAAAGAACTATTAGCACACCCTAACTCTTGTACAATTATCTTGTGGTCATATCAGCTTGAGCTTAGCCATCCTGGTATAACCTGTAGTTACATGTAAAAAGAAAAAGTCACACAAAAAATGGGTGAGTTGCTAAACTCAATCAATCAATGTAATGAAGATGGTTCAAAGACTAAATACCCTACGGAGTCTTTTAACTCACTTGGAAAATCTAGGTAGCTAATGCCAATGTGAGAGCTCGCAGCCAGCCGAGCAACCTTGTGACCCTCTAGTCTCTAGCACTTGTTGCGAGTAGGTAGTATAAGCATCTCTCCGAGTCAGTTTGCGCACACTTCGACTATTATACCTAAGAAGGTAGGTGACAACCATGAATTAAACTCATCACATTAAGCTCTCAAAGACCATCATTGACCATTAGGCCACTCCATGGTGGCTTATCTTAATATTCATAACAATTAATATTTTCTATGTCATGTCACATATAAAAGTTTTATATTTTACGTTACATTTTTAATTTAATTTTTTATTGACAAAATTTTTATTTACAGCGAGATACTATTAAATTTAGTTTCTATTAAGAGTAGCTCCAAAATTATTATAGACATCGATTTACATGGACCGGGACACTTAAAAATAAAATGACCAATATGAAAAAAAAATTGAATCAAAATAATAACTTGACCGATTATAATATAGCACCTAAGTACAAATGGATATGTAAAAGATTATTCAATTGATGAATATTAAACAATCGAATACATTTGCAAATTAGAAAATTTTAACATTATTTAAATAAATTAGGTATCTAAACAAACTTTCAAAACAAAATAATTAGGAAAGACAAAGCAACAAATATTAACGAAAATGAGAGATCACCTACAAATGAAAAAAAACATAAATTATTATAAAAATTGTCCGTATAAATAAATTATATAAAAGTACATGTACAACTCCTACATAGAAATCTATATTCAAACGAGCTACTTGTTGTAACTTGATTTACAATGTCCACATCCAAACAAGCTACTCGTTGTAACTTCTTTTACATGTAAAGAAGCAATTGTTTGTGACCTTCCTACAAAAATCCACATCCAAACGAGTTATTTTTTCAACTTCTCTATAAAATATAACTCAATATAAAAAAAGTTATTGACTCCAACCAATCAACAAAAATCCACATCCAAATAATTTATTGACTGTAATTATTATTTATAATCACTAAAAATTACTATTTATTGTAATGACTCAAATTAATCACTCCGATAAATACTCAATATACTTCAATCAAATTACATGCACTTTTTAATTAAGCTAAACTTGAAATATTTGGTAATTTAGGAATTTTTTTTTTCAAAAGTCTATATTATTTAAATAGGTAGGCTAATTCTACAACAATTTTCTTAAATTTTAAGAATAATTTGAACTATTTAAGTCAAAGAATTATGTATCAAATCCATTGTAGCTTTCGTTACTTTATATTAGGTAAGAATATTAAGGAAATAGCCATAAGGATTTAATCTATATCTCAATATAAAATAAGTCCTATAAATATGAAGGTAGTAAAGAAATGAAAAACCTAGGGGTAGGTGTGGCTTCAGCTACCCTCCGAGAAGGTCTTGACCTTGCCAATAACAATTAGATCATTATATTAATTTAAATTTTTATCTAACACCCAGGAACAACCGGATATATATATATATATATATATATATATATATATATATATATATTCAATTGATGAATATTATATAATCGAATACATTTGCAAATTGAAAATTTTAACATGATTTGAATAGATTAGGTATCTAAAAATAACTTTCAAAACAAAATAATTAGAAAAGACAATGTAACAAATATTAATGAAAATGATAGACCATGTACAAAAACACAAATTATTATAAAAATTGTCCGTGTAAATAAAATATAAAGAATTATACACATACAACTCTTACACGAAAATCTACATCCAAACGAGCTACTTGTTGTAAATCGTTTTACGAATTCCACATCCAAACAAGATTTTGGTTGTATCTTCTTTTGCAAAAGGTGCATCGGAGTCTTTGGTTGTGAAATTTACATCAAAACCAGCTATTGTTCAACTCCTCTATAAATATCTACATCGATATAAAAAAAGCTATTGAGTATAATCACTGTACAAAAATTTGCATTCAAACAACCTATTAGCAAGCATTATTTCTATTATTAAAAATAACTATTCATTCTAATTACTCAAATTAATCACTTGCGTAAACATTCCTAGACATTCGATAAGTAAAACTTAAAATTGGTAAGCTTTTCAATAGAGTTAAACTTGAGGTCTTTTGCTATGCATGGAATGGTATAAACCGCTGATAAGATGGGTAGAAATTTCTATCAACAACAAATTTTTCTAACTTGTTTGGATATTCTTTTACTCTTTATAGTCAAAGAATTATATTCCTGCATAGCAATCTATTAAATCCAATATAGCTTTTTGTTATTTTAGATTTAGAAAGAATATTAATGAAATAACTAAAAGATTTAATCTTTATCTCATCTTTACATTCATAACAATTTTCTAGTGCATTGACTACTTTAACTTTTGATTAATAAAGTTTTATTTACAATGAGATATTAATAAATTAGCTTTGTGTTGATGTCGAAAAATGGTCAACGTATATCCACAGTATGATTTGTATTACTGAGGACGAAAAGTCTGCAAAAAAGAACAATTTAGGACACATCGGTGTGGTGTGAGCCACATGACCTCAGATACCTAAGTCAGTAGGAGATTTAGGTGAATAATTTATAGGACTTTTAGAACTAAGAATAGCACATGAATACTCAGTGAGTTTAGCTTAAGATTTGCCTCCCTTGAAATGGAGAATGATCTGACTTCTTATAGCAGTCAGTTTCGTAACCATTGGAGCTCACTTATAGGCAGCTTAATGGCTGGCCGTTGAAAACGTCCGTCATTAAGCGGGGTATGAATACCGACGTAACTCATGAACGTTACCCTTTGGAGGTGTATTGGCTTTGACTCGGGAGTTACTTGGACTCGGTCAACCTTAACAGGTCCTCACCTCCACGGCCGATCCCTTAGGGGTGTGGCCCTCTCGTTGTAACGCTAGGACGCTATGAGTGTTTAACATCTCCAAGCGCTACTTGGACTTAGTCGACTTATCCATAGAAAAGTCCTAACCTCCACGACCAACCACTCGGGCTGGCCTACTCGACCGTCCTCCTTAGAGGTCGGTTTTGGACTCGGTCAACCCTTATGAGTCCTCACTTCCACGACTAACCCATTCGGGTGGACCTACTTGTTGTAACTGGGGACATTGCAGAGTGCAGCGTCTCCGTTTGTTACTTGGACTTGGTCGACTCTTGGGGAAGAGTCATAACCTCCACGACCAACCCATCTGAGCTGGCCTACTCGTTGTAACCCTAGGACGCGCCGGGGTGCAACGTCCCTAAATGTTACTTGGACTCGGTCGACTCGTCCACATGAGAGTCCTAACCTCCACGACCAACCCTCTCGGGTTGGCCTACTCGTTGTAACTGGGGACACCGCGGGGTGCGACGTCTCCATACGTTACTTGGACTCGGTCTACTCTTCGGAGAGTCCTGACAACCACGGCCAACCCACTCGGGCTGGCTTAATCGGCGTAACTCCTGGCTGTTATCAGCGGATCCAGTCGTTACTTGGACTCAGTCGATTCTAGGGGAGTCCTGACCTCCACGGCTTTCCCCCTAAGGGGTGTTTGCCTTCTTTTACCGGATCCGGGAGGGTCGAGGCTGTAAGGGCCGACCCCTAGGGGGTGGAGGCCTTCCTTGGTCGACCCCTAGAGGAATCGCACTTGCTTGGGCGACTCTTGGGGGATCGACATGGACTTGGCCGACCGCCTGGGGATCGTGGCCTCCATCTGGCCGACCCCCAAGAGGTCGGCATGGACTTGGCCGACCTCCGGGTGGGGTCCCAACCTTCTCCGAGTATTCAGGGATATTTTAGCCTACAACACTTTGATTAAGGATGACTCCAAAATTATTATAGACAAGACGTTTGAAAATACAATAATTAATATAAAAGAAAGTTTGATCACTATAATAATTTAACCAATTTTTATATAACACCAACAAACAATCATGTATATATATATATATATAATGATTATTTAATTGATGAATATTACATAATTGAAAATATTTGCAAGTTAAGCTATGATTAAGGATGACTCCAAAATAATTATAGACAAGACGTTTGAAAATACAATAATTAATATAAAAGAAAATTGGATCATTATAATAATTTAACCAAATTTTTATATAACACCTACAAACAATAAGATATATATAATGATTATTTAATCGATGATTAGTACATAATTGAAAATATTTGCAAATTAAAATTTTTTAACATTATTTAAATAAATGAGGTATCTAAAAAAAACTTTTCAAACAAAATAATTAGAAAACACAAAGCAAATAAATATAATGAAAATGAGAGATCATGAACAAGTGAAAAAACAAAAGATACTCGGTGGAATCACTCTACAAAAATTCGCATCTAAACAATCTATTACTGCAATCATTATTTTAATTCATAAAAATAACTATTCATTCTAATCACTTGCGTAAACACTACTTAGTCTTCAATCAAGTAAAACTTGAAATTGATAATCTTTTTAATCAAGTTAACTTTGAGGTCTTTTGCTAACCAAGTCGATTTATTTAACCGATCGATCAATTCAAATGAAATAAAGGTGAAAGTATCACAATTATATTTTAACTAACCGAAAGTGTTAGCGAAAGTGGTTTCATTATTTAGTGTTATGTAGAGTTTGTTATTTGTTAATTTGTACTAAAAATAAATAAATAAATAAATAAATATATATATATATATATATATTTTTTTTTTTAACCTTATTTTTATTATTAGTGAAAAAAGGTGCGTTAGTTGCAATGCCCTAAGCCCGTACACGTTTGATATGTTTCTGCAATTTCCGGACTTTCAATCTCAGAGCCACCGGAGTTTTCTGCAATGTATGAGATACCGTTCTGCTACCAGCTGCCGGAGCAGATTTCATTTCGCCGACTGCATGTCGATGTTCTTGATTATGTATCACTATCCGGCGGCTATTCAGATCGTTCTACGCGAAGGTCATGCGCAGCAGCACCACTAAGATCTCATCTCAACGTACTTCCTCACTTTCTCAATCCCGCAAAGCTCGTCCACTGCCATTTCTCTCCTTGTGTTGGAGCTAGAACCAAACCTACTTTTGTTCTTGCCGGCAGCGGCTATGGGTGTGGCGGAAACAACAATGGTGGTTGGAACAATTCATATCGTTTTGGGGGTTTTGGCTGGTGGCCGGATGACGGTAATTTCCCATCAGAGCGGGGTAATGCATTCCTTGCGCTTTTCTTCGCCTCCGTTGTGTGTTGTTTCTGCCATTTTCAATTGGCAGCAGCTCTTGCTCTATCACGCAGTGATTTGAGCTCTGAGTCTGTTTGGGAAGTGAAAGGAGGTAAGCGAATCCGCCTCATACTCGATGAATTTGGGGATGAATTCCATGTCGCAACAACTTCCATGCCGTCGTCTTCGTTGGGCTTTTCCTTTGTCAAAATTTGGGTTCGTTGCAGCGATGTGTTCATGCGTTTGATGCTTCCCGAGGGTTTTCCAGAGAGCGTCACGAGCGACTATCTGGAATATTCTCTATGGCGAGGAGTACAGGGCATTGCCAGCCAAGTTAGTGGTGTTCTTGCAACGCAGGTGCCCATTTACGTTCGTCTATGGTTCCTCTTTCCTACGTTTCTCATCCAACAAAAGAATAATTTGATACATTTTGCTTGAACTCCCCACAATGGGATCTAGGCACTTCTTTATGCTGTTGGATTGGGAAAAGGAGCTATTCCCACCGCTGCTGCCGTGAATTGGGTATTGAAAGATGGATTTGGATATATGAGCAAAATTTTTCTCTCGAAATATGGACGCCACTTTGATGTCCATCCAAAGGGGTGGAGGTTGTTTGCTGATCTTCTTGAAAATGCTGCTTTTGGGATGGAGATGTTAACTCCTGCATTTCCCCACCATTTTGTCTTGATCGGTGCTGCTGCTGGGGCAGGACGATCTGCTGCTGCCTTGATTCAGGTTATTTGACATTGATACGTAGTTTGCTCACGATATTTCAAAATTGCTCCTCATTTTTCCCGTGTCTTTTGCCTCGTTTTTATGTGTTTGATTTTCTGGCTAGTTTTCTAGAATGCTTAGCTTAATTTGATTCAAATAGTGAAACTGACAGCAATATTAGCTGAAGTCAATGGATTGAAAACCGTAGATGCATTGGTAGGTTGTGGAGAATATTGATCAAATCATGCAATGAGAAGAAGATCAAGATCACTGATGTATTAGAGTTCCAGAGGGAGCCCACTTTTAGTTTTAACCATCAAAACGGTGGCAGGTGGGTAGTAGAGGTTTGGGTTTCAATAATTAGGGTTCAAATCATTGAACATTAAGGGGATGTTTGGGCCACCATTAATAAAGGAGGAGAATGAGAGAGAGAATGGTTCCCGGTGTTTGGGTCACTGAGAATCATATCTCTCATAATCATGTTTCCCCAAAATTATCTTTTTATTCTCATCGTAACAACTTTTTATTCTTCCCATAACAATTTTTTATTCTCCCTATGACAAGTTTTCAATCACATCATATCCATTATTTTATTTTTTTCATTATTATTCTCTTCATCCCAAACACAATTAATCAATCTCCCCATAATCATTCCATTAACCACAAACACAAGTAATAACTCTCCCCATAATCATTCCATTAACCACAAACACAATTAATAACTTTCCCCATAATCATTTCCTTTCTCATTCTCCTCCTAATTCTCATTCCTCTCATAATCATTCTCGTTCCCTTTGCACCAAACACACCCTAAAGGTGTTATGGGAGGAACTATAGAACATCTTTGGCGATTTTGTTAGGGAGCTTTGCATTTTAATGGCTATGTGATTATTACTTGATGATCACACAAAAAATTAATTTGGAGGAGGATTAAAAGCATGAGTAAGTTGATGGTGCTCATTGATAAAAGGATGGAGCCGATTGAGTTATCTTTGAGCACTTTCTTTTTTCTTAATATAAAGAAACAATTTCATTGATGCAACGAAATGACAAAGGAGGGGCAAGTCCGTAGGGAGATAAGATTACGAAATGGCACTCCAATAGATAGAAGGGTGTGGTAGCTATAGGAGACAAATGTGGACTGTTGTTTACACCAAGTAACAGCCAAAATAACGATGTTGTCGAAGAAGCCTACTCACTCACGCTTGCACAGCAGTACAGGTTCTAGCATTTAAGGAGCGGGCTGATAAATTTCATGATTTAGAGCCTTCAAGAGGACAAAACTATGTTAGACCACTCCGCATTGGCTATTATGGTGGTGCAGTGCTACTTTTATTTCTGCATGTATTTTTCTAAGCCGTCGGAGGCCATGTCCTTTTTCTTTTAAATATTTCCATAGCCACGAGGCTCTATTTCTTTGGTTAGTTGTTCGTTTAACCTTTAGTAGTTGGAAATAGTAAAGTGACCGACCTTGTACTAGCATAAATACTAGATTCTTTAACAAGAATAGGCAACAAAGAAAGAACTTGGTCGAAATCTATGTTGAAACGAGGGATCAAACCATCTCCAATGAAGTTTTCTCGAAGACCGACATTAGAATCTTATCGTGGGTTTCTCCATCAAAAGACTTATTACTATTAATGGTTAACGCTTCCACTACAAAATTAATAATGACATGCTATAAGCTCTTTTGGGATAGAGTTGAACCTGTTTAGGATCCTTTGACTATAAACAAGAGGAGGGACCCAGACCTCGTAATGTAAAGGGAGAAGACTCCATTGACTAAGATTATTATTTCTTTCTCTTTTTTATTTTTTATTTTTTATTTTTTATTTTTTAATCTTTCTAGTTTCTCCTAGAGAGAAGTCTTATTACTCGAAAGAGCCACTTCAAAAAATGACATGCTCACATCATCACATGCCTCCAATAAGATCTTTGGGAAAGACCTGGACTTGTTTAGGAATGAAGATCCTTTGACTATTAACAAGATGATGGACCTCTACTCCTTTGAAGTTGGGTAATTAAAGGGAGAAGGCTCCATTGACTAAGATTTCTTTTTCCTTCTTTTTTATATACGAAATAGTTTTGTTGATATATGTAATTACAAGAGGAGGGGGTTGAGCCCCAAAGGAAGAGATTACATGAATTCTTTGCAATAATTGTAATGTAAACAGACCTGACTACTTACACTGAGTGACGTCAAGGATACAATCAATTAAGAAAAACGTCATAAGAAAATTCTCTATCTTGGAATGTTCTTCTATTATGTTATTTTTAAATGCATCATTAAGAAACCCACCTTAAGTTTTCCCAATGTGTCTTCTTCTTCTTGTTGTATGGATGACCCCTAAGGGTAAGAGAGAGGAGAACGCTCGGATGTTTGGAAGAGGAGAAATCTAATATTACCCCGACAAAATTTTAGATCTTTGATTATAAGTTGAATCTCATATAGTGTCATTTTTACTCATTCAAGCTTCTTCCTTGTGTACAAATTTTGGGAGTTGTTGTCTTATGCTTATGCCATATAAGTCTTGGCTTGTATAAGACAAGCTCCAAACTAACAATTTTTTATAGGAAAATAAAATATTTTTATTGATAAGTTAAAAGTGTTACAAGGTTTTGGACTAGGTTTCAAGCCATCTATACAATGATATAACACGATAATACAAAATTCCAACTTTCACAATTTGAAGTCAAACATAAAATCCTCAAAGGAAAGCTTGCATATTCGAAGAATCATCTCATTATCCACTATACATCCAGGAGAAAGGACTTGCATACGGAGGATACTCCCATCTGAACCAACACAGAGGTAAGGGGAGAAGAAGGCGCAACCTAATTCGACGCTAGATGGTGGTGAGTGTCAAGAAGAACCGCGGCTCATCGAGACGATGGTGTAGGGTGGATCACACAAGCTAAAGATGGAGCACGTCTTGCTCAATCTAAGAGCCAATAGAAGAATAAAACAAGAAATCTCGCTAGAAAGGTGAGTATCTTAGCAACAAATTTACATTGATCTCCCGCACGCCAAAAATAGCATTCTACCCAGCACTATTGTAGAGGAGTGGTTGCCTTGACACTTTTACTCAAGATTAGTCCTCGTGCAATATTCGGTAAGGAATCTCCACACATGGTTTTCACCGCAAGCAAATAGCTTTCAACAGTTGCCCAACACCAAAAGTCAAGACTGATTTGTGCCGCATGTTGAAAGTAGCCCGAAAACACGTCGATCTCTCGCTGGAGGAGATCAGTCGGTGGAGCTTCAAACGATGTTGGAGATGCTTTTCTTCTTCAGTCGTATTGAGATTTCGTGTGCAAATCTCCCTTCTTGAATATGAAACCTTTCGTCAAACACAGATTTTGAAATATGGAAAAAAAAATCATGATCGGTTAGTTTGGACCATCAAAGATCTTGTCGGAGATGGAGCTCTGACGTTGGAAGAGTCGCAAGAACGGAAAAACGAGAGGGAAGAAGAGGAGGATTCCCTAGTTTTTCCGACAAGGGATAAATGGAGGAGGGGAGTGTGTCGTCGAGAAAGGGAGCGTCATGTTGGTCGGCCTCCTCCGATGCTGCCGCTTTAAGGTGGCACCAGATGGGGACGGGAGCATGTTTTGATTTGGGTCATGAGTGTTTGTTAGAGAGAAATAGTAGAGAGAGGTGTTTTTAGCTCCAAAATAACATTCATGGCTCACTGACTTCACGTTAAACACCTTGTAAAATATATAATATTTTTTTAAAAAGTATATTTGATTGTTTTTAAATTTTAATTGAGTTGCTCAATTTTTGGAAGTTGAATCTTTTTTTTTTCTCAGGCTGCTACCAGGAGTTGTTTTTATGCTGGCTTTGCTGCTCAGAGGAATTTTGCCGAGGTGAAATAGAGTAATCTCTTCTCTTACTTTGAATTCACCACGTTTTGGGTTGGGATTCGAATATGTAACCTCTTGGTTATTGGATGAATCATACATCATGCCAGTTGAGCTCAGCTCTGGTTAGCGAGTAATCTCTTCTTTGGTTAGTGTGTGTTACCTAACTTTCTCATAACAGTGAAAAAAAAAAGAAAGAAGAAAACTCCTCTTCCAAGATGAAAGCATCTTTCACACCTTACCTATAACATGACCTCATAAGAAAAAGGGACCTTGTTTACGTTTTTAACTTAGCTAATTTCTTGTTTAAATATATTTGTAATCTTTCATTTAGATTTCTTTTTGGAGGCTACTATTTGGCCCTCTTTTGGTTGGATATTTTTTTCCCCTTCGAGAGGGTGATTCTCAGTGTTTTTTTTTTTTTTCTAATTCTTTTCATATGAGTGGAAAGTTTTCTTGTTAAAAAAAGATTTCTCGAATGAAATCCAACCCTTCCCACGCATGTATGCTGAAAGAAACAGAATTGATGCTAGGTGATTGCCAAAGGTGAAGCACAAGGAATGGTGAGCAAGTCTATTGGTATGATGCTTGGCATTACATTGGCTAACCATATTAGGTCCTCAACATCTCTTGCTCTCGGTAGCTTTAGCATAGTAACCTTGATCCACATGTTCTGCAATCTAAAATCATACAAGTCAATTCAACTGAGGACATTAAATCCTTATCGTGCAAGTAAGTTCTCTTTCCTTCTCTATGTATCAATTTTTTGAGGATTTTGAATATTAAATTACATATTTCATCGTTTGCAATTTGGGTTGTTGAGATGTATATCTATTGTTTTATTACATCATGATTCATCACTATCATGGGTAATCTTGGGGAAAGCTCCTGTTTCTTGTTCAAAAGAAAGGTGACAAGGCTGAAAGGCTAACAAACTCTTAACTAGCAGCGGTTACTAAAGTGGACCACCACCAACTTCTATTTTAAAAAAAACCAGCTTTCATTTAGACATTATAAAGTACAAAGGGGGGCTAAAAGATAGAGTGTCCCAAACAGGGACTAAACTAAGAAATTTTACATGAAGTTGCATCATTTTTTTAATATTTTTTCCTTTTTTTGGTAAATTATAAATTTGGTCCCTATCTATCTAGTTCTTATGGTTTTAAAATCTAGAATCTAATCCTTATGGTTTGAAGAAAAGTAGAATCTAGTCCCTGTGGTTTGAAAAATTATAATTTAGTATTGTTTGATAAAATCTAATAATTGTTGGTGAGAAAATATGTAGTAGTTAATTATTTATTTCCCAATGATGAGAGTGTGAGATAAGTAATTGATTTGGCAAAAAAACGCATCATTCAAACATTAGAAGTTATATTTATGTACTTAATTCGTCTGCGATTTATGAACAACGTGAACGATATTTTAGTTTTATCAAACCATAAGGACTAAATTTTAGCTTTCTTCAAACATGGGCTAAATTCTAGATTTTTAAACTATGACTGACTAGCTATTTGCTTGATCACTTGAAGCTTTGATTTTGTCTATAGTAGTGTATTGTTGGTAGATATTGATGTTTTATGATTGCTTGCTTTCATATTTTTGTAGCCATGCTTGGCATCTTAGTCCTTTTGTTTGTTTCTTTGATTGGCAGCTCGTTGCCCTTGTATCTTCTTTTTTTCTTTCGTTTTGTCTTTGGCTTTTGTTCTATTTTGTATCGCTTTTGTTCTCTCCCTCTTTTGAGATTTGTATCCGAAGCTTTGCTTCTCTTCATTTTCTTAATGAAATTCCTTTTCTTGTTTCAAAAAAAAAAAAAAAGACTGAATTCTAACTTTCTTCAAACCATAGATACCAAATTTATAATTTACATTTTTTTCAGGAATCTCTCTCTAAACTCGTCCAAGGAACTCAACCTTCTTTCATACTCTTCCTCCTCCTTCGATGCTGCCCTCATCGTATCCTGGAGGAGGGACGATTTCGAAAATAACTCATCCTAAAGACGGTAATTAATTGGCCTTGTGACTTCTTTTTTTGAAACAAGATACAAATTTTTATAAGAAAATGAAAGGTACAATCCTAAAGACGGTAATTAATTCGCCTTGTGACTTCTTTTTTTGAAACAAGATACAAATTTTTATAAGAAAATGAAAGGTACAAAATATAAGATACAAATCCCAAGGCGGGAAGCAGAGAAAATAAAAAAGAAAAAAGAAAATAATAAGATCAATAGATGAAGCTCCAGCGGCTATGCAATAGGCAGCTTTTGGTTCAAAGTAACAGGTTCATCAATTATGGAGATTGTTGTTAGGTAATGATCGATGCTCGTATGGCAATGTATGGACGAAGATTGCTGACTCGAAAGTAAAGCTTTGACAGTCTCTGATCAGTAGGCCCAAGGCTTCGATGGTGGCTGGCGAGAAATGCTTCAGTAGTCTCTGATTCGTAAGAGGCGTTTGCATCGGCACCAGCTTTGCGATACTTCAAATTCTAAGTTGCTTTCATGGACCGGTCTGATCCTCGACAGACCGGGTCGGTTTGGTTTCTCAAAATTGGTTTCATTCTAAAGGATCGGTCAGGTTTTATTTTCATTTCTTTTTTTTTTATTTTAATTTTTTTTCATTTCTTTTCTTTTTAATTTTATTATTTTTTGTCCTTCTATTTGATCGACCACTAGTATCAGTGATGGTCGATTGTCTACATGTGTGTGTGTTTAAAAAAACGACATATATGCGTGTGAAAACTATGAGAACCTTTGGTTTAAAGCTCCTTCCTTAATGTTGGTGAGTGGACTCTAGATCTATCTTAAGTGTATAGCATCCTGCTCTTTATACCAATGTCGATCGGCTTTAGAACACACTTTTTTTGGCACGCGGGTGATCCCCTTGAGGTTGAAGCCATCAAGCAACTCTCACCTATTCGTCAAATTTCTTTTTTGCCCCCTTTATCGGCTTTTAGATCAAGGCAGTGCTCCTTTTATAGTTTGTGTGACTCACCCTACTCCATCCGACATTGAACAACTAAGTATTCTACCCTCTCGGATGTTTGTCGACCTCAATGTAGTGGCACCCATCTCTCTACCTCGAAAGTTCGTGGTCTTCAGCATATCGACTTCCGTTCTTTTCTCCGTCAATTGCATAACATAGTTTTAATGAGCCACGAGTCTTCTCCACATCCTCCACCACCTAGCATCAAACTGGAATGCGTCATCCTCTCCACTTTCCCTTTGTGCAAGTTCCATTGGAATATTCTTCGCATACGAGTTTTTCCTCTTGAATGTGTAGTTGATGACGAGATAGCCCTTCAGATGTGCAAGACTTTCCTTTTAGGATTCTAAGTTAGACGTTCAACTTCCTAGAAGCTGAAGTTTTGTATTTACCGCAGTATCTTATTGTATAAATAGCTCAAATCCTAGCCAAAATCTTGTAACCCTTTCATCTTATTAATGAAAATGTCTTCGTTTCCTATAAAAAAAATAAGTTGCATTAGTAAGTTATGATAAATGATAATGAACAATTCTTGTTAGATAGTATGCATTTCCACTCCTAAACCAATTGGTAGTGAGAGAAGTAGTCTACATATCATATAAATGTGTTGAAGACTCCTCACATTTCCAATGTGGGACAAAGGCCACTAGATGAGTACCTCTAACATGTCCCCTCAAGATGATGTCATATTGAGAAGAACATCTTGGATTAGATCCTAATTTGTGGATTGAAATACCCACATAGTCTTACTCGTTTGGGTCAGATCCAAATTTTGGGATCAAATACTTGCTTGGGTTCGGTCCGACCTACCCCCTTAGGGCAAATCCGTTTTTGAAATCAAATACCCGCATAGGTTTTACCCGAATTCGAGAGACCATTACTCATATGGAGCTCTGATACCATATTAGATAGTATGAGGTTTCACCTCAAAACCAATTGGTAGGTGTTCTGGCATTGCCCTAAAATCGATTTGACCGATCGAATTTAGGGCGGGCGGGCGGGTGGTTTTAATGTATATGTCGGTCAGAGTCGGTTAAAAAAATAGTAAACCGGAACTTTTTTGGTCGGTTAAATCAGTCGTTTCGGTCGATTAATAAAAAAAATCGTTTATATAATATTAATATTTTCATATATTTACTTAGATTTCTTGTTAACTTATTGTAAAATTAATTTAAATTTCAATGTGTTTCTAAAAATTAGTTGATATTTTCATTTTATTAAAATTAATTCTCAAATATTCAATAAAAAAATAGTATGATAAATATGTTTTTTAATAAAAAAAATGAAAAAATATTAAATGAATTAACCGACTTTACCGACCATCTCGACCAACTTAACCGAAAAATCGACTAACTTAACCAATCGGTCTATTCGGTTTCATTTTCAAGTATACCGACATGGTCAGTTCGGTGTCATTTTCATCAAAAATCGACACCAACGGACTGATGAACACCCATGCCAATTGGTAAAGAGGAGAATAGCCCACATATCATATAAACGTGTCGAAGACTCCGCACCTTTCAATGTGGGACAAAGGCCATAATGTGAGTATCTCCGGCCTTCTCAACAAGGGTATACCTCAACTGACATGAAGTATGTGTTTGTGACCAAGAGGTTATTTGCTCAAATCCTCCCCCATCTAAATGTTCTGGAAATTTTAAATAAAAAAATGACGATGCTGATGAATAGGGACAATTAATTTTAATGAAAACGCTCTCATTTCACACCTCTCAGAAGCCTTTTTTTTTTAAGTCGCTTCTTAGAAGTTAAAACCACTACCAAACATCATTTTTTAAAAATTTGAAATGCTAACATTATCTATTCGTAGTATAATTTGCCTTCAATGTATAACAGGTTTGGTCTTCAGTGAATATCTTTTGAGTGGTGAAGTGCCTTCTATTAAAGATGTGAACAATGAAGAACCGCTTTTTCCTGCTTTGCCATTTCTTCAGACAAAGGTTGCTTTTGCTGTGAGTGACCTTCTTTTCTGTTGCAATTTATGACCCTATCCCTCATCTCTTTAAATTTTTTGTCCATATGAACTGTGTTCATTATATTCTATGTTGGGGATTTGGTTGGAGAGAGAGAGAAAAAATCTTCGAGGATGTATCTAGGCAATAGGCATAGCAAGAAGGGGGTCCTCTTTCAATGCACCCATGAACTCCACGACATTGGATTTCCCCTTTCATATTAATTTTGACCTAGCTTCAACTGTCTCCTTTAATGAGAATGGACTTGTTATCCCTCTTCTCTCTCCATTCATGAGGCTGTAGCTATTAAGGATTTGCCACCCATTGATTTTCCTTCTTCTCTCCCTTCTAGTCCACAATCAGTGCTAGATAAAGAAAAATTAAAGGTTCGTTAATGCCTACAATTACTCTCGGAAAAAGGTGATTTGCTTGAGGTTCCTAAGCCAAATTTGGAAAGTTTTAATGCCTATCGTTCAGAAGTATCCTAGCCATTTTGGCTCCTCCATCTTTGCTTTCTCTTCTTTTTTCTTGTTAAATCAATTTTATTCTTTGCTTTCTCTTGAGTATGGTTTTCTCAATCTTTTTTTTTTAGAAACAGGAGACAAAATTACATTAAGATAATGAGAGGTACAGAAATAAAGGGATACGAAAGAGTAAAAAACAGTAAGAAAATAAGGAGAAAGAAGCAGTAAAGGAGTACAGCAGGGATCAAAACTGATCAAAGAACACAAATAGAACAAATAACAGCAGAAAACTAAGTTAAAGAAAAGCTGCTCAATCTGTTTAAGAAGTGCCCTCCCATTATGGCAAGTAATAAAGAAGAAAACAGCTTTGTATCCAAACCGGATTGAAAGCCTCCTGATCTCCCCATGGATGGTCTAGCTTTTCTTTTTCAGGATCAAGATCAGACTCTTCGGCTTTCTCCCACCCTTCCCGTAATTACTCCCGCCTCTATTTGAGACATTTCATTGGTTTTCTTCTTGAAGATTGTGGCTTCCAATTGACCTGTATTTCTCGTTCTCCAAGCGGTGAGGTACCTTTTGTCAATGAAGGTCCTTTCGAGTTCTCGGGAGGTTTGGTTTTTTTTTATAACACCCAATTAACTAGGCTCTTTTCTTAAAAAATAATAACCCAATTAATAACTACAATAGAAAATAACTGCATCTCAAATTGGATGGCTAAGTGCTAGATAGACGCCTGGATCAAGTCTTAAACTTTTAAAAATAAAAAATACCGAACGGCTCCTTATGGCTCCCTCGACTCTCCCCCCTTCCCCCTCCTCCTTCCCTTCCTCCTTTCCTGGCCGTCTGAACTTCGGATGCTAATTCCCTACACTGATCTTTCTTTTCTCCACCATTCAATTAAGCCTTGCCTCTATTCCTCTCCTTTCATTCAAACCTCCTCCATTCTCCTTTTAACTCCTTTTCATTTTGCCTTCCATGGAGGCCAAGAAAAGAATTCTTGGTATTACCTTTAGAGTCCGGAAAGACAATTTTTTATTCTGGCTGGATGATTTAAGCTTTAACTAATCCATTCCATTGTCAACCCCCATGTTCCTTTGGTTGGAATCCTCACTGTCACAGTTTCAACAGCAACCATTGGCAAGTTTCTTTAGACAATCCTTCAAGGATGATTTTGGCACAATTGTAGTAAGTAAGCTCCGTGCTTCAGAGGGGTTGTTTTTGTTGCTGCATTATTTGGCCAAAGAAAGGAGACCGGTTTCTTTTGCACATTCCTGCTGATATCAAGATGGAATGTATGTCTGCATCTTAAAATTACTTAGAGATTTCTTTTCCAACTTTGGTTCCGAGACACTTGAATTGAGGATTCCTGATGATCTAGCCCCCACATGAATCATACTCAGAACCATTGCTTTTAAGATGCTATCTCAAAACACCCCAAAGTTCATTGCTCCACGACCTTTGGCCAGGACCCCTCCTATTGAACCCAAGGCCTCGACAGTATCACCACCTTCATATTGGGTCTGGAAGCACAAAGAAATTCTTAAGCTAGATTTTGACAACCTTAGGATTATTTCTAAACTATTTGCGCACTATAGTTGGGTGGACATTTCATATGCCCTATCTAAGAATATTTGATTCAAAAATCATTATTAATCCTTTGTATGCTGATAAAGGGATAATCGTCATGTCTCAGAAAGATCTCCAAAGTTATAATAGCTCACCTGGAAAGAGGGATTGTTTTGGTATATTTCATCTTCTCTTTGACAAATGAAACTCCCAGTTTCATGGCAGACCACACTATACCAAGGGTTATGGAGGCTGGTTATCAATCTCTGATCTATGTTACTTGTTTGTTTCTTTTCTGTACTCTTCTACTGTTTCTTTCTTTCTATTGTTTTTTGATTTTTTGAAATTTTGTATCCCTGAAGCTTTATTCCTTTCATTATCTTAATGAAATTTTTGTCTCCTGTTTCCTAAAAAAAAGATAGACGACTGTTACAGCTGTTCATATTGTCAATCCGATTAACTGACGTCTTCAGTTTTTTTATTTCAACAAGCAGCCTAAATTGGGCTTATTATCTACTGAAGCAAAGGAATCAGCAGCTAATATTGAAAAGCGACTGCAGTTGGGATCTAAGCTCAGTGATGTGGCGAGCTGTGAGAAGGACGTTCTTGAACTCTTAAGTCTGTTTAAAAATGAAAATTATATTCTGTCAGAGCACAGAGGGAGATATTGTGTAAGTAGTCTAAACCCATTTGAGTTCGGTAGATTTCTTCTTTTTGCTTTTTTTTTCTGCTCCCAAGTAAGTTCGCATTAGGAGTGAATTTCGTTTCTTCACAGTAGTTACTTAACTGTATTTCTTAACCGAGTTGTAAAGGTTCAAATAGTTCAGACCAATAGAGAGAGAGAGTCGTGTCGAGCTGTTTTACACCTCCTCTCCTCGAACCTATCTCTCTCCTGTGTGAATTGTTGTCGATTATGGAGCTTTTGTCATCCAACCTTTGTTAACTGTCTCATCAATTTAGTTTCATACTAAAGATTATGGGTAAATTATATATTTAGTCCCTATGGTTTGAAGAAAGTTAGAGTTTAGTTCTTATGGTTTAAAAATGTAGACTTTAGTCCCTATGGTTTGGAAAAATATAGAATTTAGTTCCTATTAGTTTGGAGAAATATAGAATTTAGTCCGTGTGGTTTGAAGAAATAGAATTTAATCCTTATGGTTTGATAAAACCTTAAAAATAGTCTATTCTATTCGTAAATCATAGGCGAATTAAGTACGTAGGTATGATGTATGAATTATGTGTTTTTTGTCCAATCAATTACTTATCTCATACTCTCATCATTAAACACAAAAATAATCAACTTCTACGTATTTTATTCACCAATAATTACGAATAACGAACTATTTTTTAGATTTTATCAAATCTTAGTAACTAATTCTAATATTTCAAACCATAGCGCTAAATGGTAAATTTCTCCAAATCATAAAAACTGAAGTCTAGATTTTTAAATCACGAGGATTAAACTCTAACTTTCTTAACCACCATGGAGTGGCCTAGTGATCAAGAAGAGTCTTGGGGTGTTTAAGGTGATGGTTTCAATCCATAGTGGTCACCTACCTAGGAATTAATTTCTTACAGGTTTCCTTGACATACAAATGTTGTAGGGTCAAGCGGTATGTCCCGTGACCCTAGTCGAGGTGCGTGCAAGCTGGCCCAGACAGTGACGGACATCGAAAAAAGAAAAAATTCTAACTTTCTTCAAACCGTAGGGACCAAATTTATAATTTACCAAAAGACTATTCCATTGGATGTGACTGGTATTTGCTAGCTTGGTTAACGGATCACCATCGAACTCAAATTTTTCCTGGGAATAATGTCTTATGTTGGCAGGTAATGCTTAAAGAAAGTGCTGCACCAGTAGACATGTTGAAGGCACTGTTTCATGTCAATTATTTGCAGTGGCTAGAAAGAAATGCTGGAATAATAGCAAGAAGTGCTTCTAATGACTGCAGACCAGGGGGAAGGTTACAAATATCTCTGGAGTATGTACAGAGGGAATTCAACCATGTCAAACATGATGGAGAATTAGCAGGTTGGTTCACTGATGGCCTAATTGCAAGGCCTTTAGCTAATAGAATTTGTCTATCACATTAACCTCCAAAAAAAAAAAAAGAATTTGACTTATCACATTTACCCTTATAGACTAGACTTCTTTACAATGCAATCCAGGGACAAGTTAAGAGTTTCTAGCTAGGACTTTTCTAGTTTTACTGGATTTCTAGTAGTAGTACTTGAAGTAAAAGTTGTGGGTAAAGAATCAATGAAGTCTATTTTTTTTTTCTTTTCTTTTTTTATGAATTCTACAATAATTGGGAGTAGGGAGTGTTGGAGGATTAGCAAAAATACTGAAATACCGCTGAGCTATTGTTCTCGTTGGCTATGAAAATACTTTTATGGTCCATGAGAATTGGTTACTTTTAGTTTGTATTTTCAAATGTTCAATATAATTTTAGTTAATCTAAAAAATAGTCCTCATTGGTTTTTTGTTTTTTTTGAGATCTGGTCCTCATTGTTAGTTTGATGTTATCCTGCAGTTAATATATGTATTTTCTATCTCCCCCAACTATTTTCTCTCTCCCATCTCTCTCTCGAGTTTCTCTCCTCTGGTTCTCTTCTTTTTCCTCGAGCTCTCTCCGAGTAAAACCATGGTTTCGAAGGTTTTTGTTGCATAGTATGAGGTTTTATTTAAAATAAGTTGACAATGAATAGTTGATTTTTTGTTTCACTATTCTTGGATCGAATAACCGTTTTATGTTTAATACATGCTGAAACTGTATAACTGCTAATATTTATTTTCTTTTCTTATAAAAAAAAAATGAGAGCTCCTCAATTTAACTTGTAATCTCTAACACTTACATCTTAAAGATATTAAGGGTTAAGTTATTATAAACGGCAAATTATTATAATAAGGTTTATTATAGCATATATATGTTATGATAATTGTGTCTGAAAACCATTGATATATCCAAATTTAAAAATGAACCCAACGGTTATGTATACCAACGACAAATGTTATCACTTTCACTTTCATTTTTTTGCATTTTTGTGGATAAATGAAAAGGTAAAGTTGCAGGTTAGACCAACTGTTCATAAAAAACTGACGCTAATATTGTTGATAAATCGACAATTTTACAAAACTGCTGGTGTATTGCCCCAAACAGCCCACAATTAAAACAATTCGTCACCATATCACTCGATTTAGCGGCAACACTCGTACCATCGATGTATCCTTTGTTGACGGTTATCTTTTTTCTTACAGTGATGTCTCACGAGCGTGTCAAAATCTTTATAGTGGTCACACGACATATGAGGCTCATTGTCTTATTTTTTTTGACGTTACAACATTAGGGATGAGAGATTCGAACTACAGATCAATTGGATGTTAGTACATCTCTAATGTCAGTTAAACTATACTCGCTTTTACGAGACTTGTTGATCTATTGGTGTATCGATATTCGAACTAACTCATATTTGCTAGTACATCATTTAATTAGAATATTTGTTTGAAGTGTTCAAACCGATGAATCAATCATGTTTGACATTTTTATTAAAAGGAGTTTTAGTTTAATAAATTAAGTATTAACGTATTGAATATATTAATAAACTAATATTTATTAGATAAATATTAATTACGGATAGCTAATTAATATATTGGATATTGAATTAATATTTATTATTTAAATATGATTAAATTAATATATTGGCTGTATTGATTAAATTGATATTTATTTGATAAATATTAATGAAAGAAAATTAACCAACATATGAGACATGTTGAAAATTCGAATTCTCCCTTTAAATTGAAATATTTGTGTCCCTTGAAAGACAACAAAATCGTGTACAAGCTATTTATAGAAAAGATATTGCACATGTTTATTAGATTAGCATTTGGAGAGATTTCAAAAATATCTTTCAAATATTAAAAGATAATATATTTTCTTATAATATAGATCAAACTAATGCTATAAATATAGGTCACGAGTCTCTCTATTAGCATCTCATCCCATAGTAAAAAAACTCTTTCTAAGTCGAGATATCTCTTTTCTTTATTTGCCAAATATTTGAAAATAATCTCTCAGCTCCCAAATCTCTAAAGACTTCTCACTAAACACTTAATCTAATAAGAAGATATAACTTAGAAGATTGGAAGACACCAATTAAGTAGTCTATCGATAATAGCCGATCATATTCGAAGTCAAAGACTCGTCATAATCGACCACAGGTGTCACCTATATAAGTCTTTACTATTTTAATAACCAACTAATTATTTAGGAGTTTGCACGTAGATGAATATGATTAATCTAATTAAATATTCAATATCAACACTTCGACCGCGCTAATATGTATGGACCCCACCGCCATTCATAACAACTAGGACACGCGTGGGATCTTGCTTGACTCACGGCGTAGAGCGGATTACCAGCTCGTCAAGCGATCGGGTGATTGCACTGACTATAGTTCGCGTACGTGCACGGCGGGAATGGAGCGGCCTGTTGGTTCGCTTGGCGTCTTGGCTACTATCTAGGTACGTATGACGCTGAACTGAGATGGGGTGCAACATGACTTGTGCTGTGGCTAACAACGCAAAGAGCGCGTGGAGACGTGGAAGGTTGCGGCTAGAGCAAGACCAACGTGAGGCTGTGCAGTGTTTGGCAGCGCTCCAAGAAGCTGGGACGAGCTCACACAAAATGATGAGGTGGAGTTTTATGCAACCAATCAAGAAGGAAAAAGTGTTTTTTCTTTATATAGCTAATATAACATGGAAAATTACTTGAATGCCCCTATTGCATGAAATTACAAAAATATGCTCAGATTATCAATATTTACAAAAGCATTCTAGAGATAAAATGACCAAAATATCCCTAAATCCAAATTGTCCCGTACTCACCCAGCTCAATATAACTATCAAAACCCTAACTAAAATACTAGAAATATATATACGTACACGCACACGCACGTGTGTGTGTGTATATATATATATATATATATATATATATATATATATAGATTCGAACCCGAGACTTCATAATCTTTCGATATTCATTAATGTTATTGAGTTGGAGCTCTTTTTACGAAATAATAAAAAGGTGTAAGAGTTTATTTTTATTTTTTATTTATTTTGTTGTGATAGATTTTTATAAGTTATGAAGTATTTTCCTCCGATTTATTTCTACCAACCCCAAATTACTTTTTTACTTGCGCCTCAAATTTAGATCGACCATCTCTCTCTCCACTGTTCTTCGTGTCGTACACTGGCTGGTCGACCAACTCCAACGCCACGGTTCCAGTCGCTCATTCGATCTCCTTACCTCTATCATCCAGCCATTGTAGCCACCCAATTGCTCCAAATCCACGAGAATCGAAGCAGGCCAAGATTACAAACACAAGTAACCATCCAATTGCTGCCCACCATTCGTCGAACTCTAAAAGTGAGATTTTATCTGACTTTCTTGTTTTCATTTGATGATTCTCGATTTCATTTTGGTTACATTCTCGACATGCAATTCTACTCTTTGTTCATCGTGCTAAATGCATGTTTATAAACTGAAAAATTAGACGAAGTTTTGTCCCGAAGCAATCACAATTCTTCGATTGTTCGTGTAATCTTCAATTTTGTGTTCATGAGATCGAACCCTCGATGGGAAATAGGAGCATGATAGGATTGCATTGAAATGCTTTTATTCCTTGGTTAAATTTGTGATAATTTGGTAAATGGTTGAACGATTGCGTAAATTTGGGTTATTGATGATTTGTTGCTCTGTTTATTTATAGGGTTGTAAGAACTTGTAAGCCTCTGTGGACTGGGCTAGTCGCTTGGGTTTAATCTGCTGGACTTTGAAATGCAGCCATGGACACAGCTTGAGAGTAAGAAAATAAGCCGTAGATGGCTTTGTATTTAGGAATGGAATTTGTTTTGAAGTGTTTCTGTAGTTGCAGTGCAGTCAGCAATTTTGGGCCATTGTTATTTTGTGTACGAGTCAATTGCTAATTTCTTTGAGATTACTGAAAACAAAGGTAAATTACATAGGTATTAATGAGATGGACATGCGAATGAAAGTCACGCAAGCTGTTCACGTCCTCAATCATGATACCCAATCTTGCAACCGCGTGGCAGCAAATCAGTGGTTAGTTCAGTTTCAACAGACAGGTGCAGCTTGGGAAGTTGCCACAGCTATCCTTACCTCAGATCATGTTCAACATCCGATGTCTTCCTTTGTCCCTGATTTTGAAGTCGAGTTCTTTGCTGCTCAGATTCTTAAACGCAAGGTCAGTACTTTGGCTTTAATTTTAATTCCAATCCAATTTCGCATTGCTGAAACATGTTCCCTTCATTTTGCGTTCACCTTTTGTTTTGCTTAAAAATAGTAACATAAAACTGGATTTAATTTAGCAGCCAGGAAGAATTCAACTTCTATAGCCTTCATTTTTTTTCAACTAATAAAATTTGGAACTTTTATTTTAACAAGTAATGAGATTATCAGGCTTTTCAATGAAATAACTTTGGTAAGGGAGTGCCTGGGGAACCCTGTTAAACGTACAGCTGTGAAGAAATCATTTGTAAGGCTTTGTTCGAATATTGGGTTAATCCAAAAAATGAAACTCTTCAATTGATTAAATCTCTACGTAGGTGTTTGAATGTATAATTGCATGAGTGATTAGAATGATGAGTTATTTTGTGTGATTAGAAATTAAGATTGTAGTAATAGCTCGTTTAGATGTGCTTGTTTTGTAGAGCGGTTGCATGAAAAATAGAAATGAAAAGTTATTTTGAGTGGTTAGAAATGAGTGATTACTTTGAGTGGTTAGTTGTTTGAAGAGGAGTTATAAAAACTCATTTGTAATAGCTTGTTAATTACCACAAATAAACATCCTCTTTGGAGTTTAAGAGATGTGGATGGGTACAATCTTGGGAAAGTTTACGAATAAAGAGTTCAAACCTTGTCAGAAGCCTATGCAGCCGCAGAATGGTTGTTTGATTTGAAAGTCGATGGCAACAGCGAGAAAACTCAAGATGTGAGGCGAGACAAGTCCTCACCGCGAGGAGATACTAGGAACAACTGCCATAATTCTCTAAATAGTGGGGGAGCATATCGGTCAAGGCCAAGTAAAGAACAAGGGTCGCCATCGAGAACTAGGCGAGGACCTCCTCAGTCGACCGGCTATAATCGAGGGCCTTTGAATACCCAAACTGACCAGCCCTTAATGCTCTACGAGTGTCACACAAGAAAAAGACAAGGGCCGAAGAGGATGACGAAGCCAAAATGGCTCAGCTAATAGCCCTTAGAGAAGAAGAAAGAGAAAACCCACACGGGATTTACCTTAGGTGCGAAGTTCGGAAATTTTGCGGTCACCAGAGACTGACGGTGGTGCGTGAGGAAGGCGAAGCTGCAGGTTCGGGAGCAGGCTTGGGCGGGTCAGGAGGCTCGGCACATGTGTCTCAGGCGCGGATTGTGCGTCGCCTTGGCTCGGGGACGGCGTCAGGCTCGACACTAGAAGACAAAAACCGAAGCTGCGTTCGACAAACCACCTTGCGACACGTCGCGAGCTTCGACCGGGGAGCAGAACGGCAAACGCCGATTGGCCTCGCTGATTGGCTGACAGCGGCGACAGATTTGATTGGTTGGCAGGAAGGCGAGCGATGATTGGTGGCTATGGGCGGCTGCGCTGACACGACGTCTGGCAGAACGAAACTCGACGCTCCCTGGTTGGTGAGTCGGCCTGCGGCGACGGCTTGCACTGAAATCAACGACTGGCGACGACGGCTGCAAGAATTTTCACGCCTCGGGATCTGCACTCTGATGGCAAATGATTGCGGAATTATGACTCAATAATTAGGGTTTAATTAGACCCAATCATTAGGTATTTATGGAAAAAGTGCTAGTTTGTCATTTTCTCTAATTTGTCTTTTAACGGAGAAATTACCAAATTGCCCCTAAATCACTTAAATTGCAAATTTAACCTAATTTCCTTGAAAATCCCTTGTTGCTCTTAATCCTTAAGTCCAAAAAACTCTTTTTGAATGGCAATTTCGTCCATTTTAGTTCTTCAATTACCTGATAATTAAATTGTAAATAATTTTTATATCCCTTAAAATAAACCAAAATTTAGGGTTGTTACACTCACACTGGAGCTAATTGAACAAAGCCTTCAAGTCATACTCGGCTCACGACATAATTATCAATTGGGAAGCTTTTTTATAGTTATTTTTATTTGTTCACCATTGTGTTTTATTGATTTTCCCGATTCTCTTTTCCTTTTATTATTTATATTTTTCCCTTGTTGTCTCCTTCGGCGTTTGTTATCTTGTTTGTACTCCTTTTCATTTCCTTAATGAGAAGTTTGTGGTTTTTTCAAAAAAAAAGAAATGGTTGTTATCAATTTGGTATCAGAGCAAGTTCTGATCCATGGATAGTAGTACGTATCTTGATAGGGTGATCAAAAAAGTTAGGTGATAGAAGTTTTGTTGAATCCGTGACAATTAAAGTAGTTGAGGCATGTATGAAATCTTGAGATGAGACGAAGAAAGAGTGGAAAGCGGTTGGATTCGGCTTTTCAACCTCTACATATGATAATTTAACTAGAATGCATGATGAGTGGTTGGAATATTCAGCCAAAAACAAAAGGCAAGAAGCATTAGAGAAACAGGTGGAAGAGAAGAAATTGAATCAAGAATCCACTTATTCGGGTGAGAAAGATTCAAGAAAATTCCAGGAAAAGATCAAGAAAGTGGAATCAATAAGTAACGGTGAGAATGATGCAAATCTAGGGGATTATTGCACTATTTTGATCGGAAGAGCATTAGATCTTGATGTAGAAATTGAGAATCAAGATGAATGCAATATTGAAACAAATGAAGATAATTTAAAGAGATAGGTGGATGATATCAAAAAGGAAATGAAAGAATTAAGAAAAGATTGGACCGAATACAAGGAGCAAGAAGCAGTTTTATTGGAAATACTCAAGAAAGAGGATGATGAGAAGAAACCAAAGAACAATACTGAAACATGCTTGTTAAAGAAGACAGATTCTGAATTTGTTTGGTATTCTTATTGTTCTCTGTTATGTTTTCTTTGTTCTGTGATGACAAATTTTATTTCCTTTGTTTTTTGTTTTGTTTCTTTGTTGTCCTCTTCTGGGTTTGTTATCTTGATGTACCCCTTTTCGTTTTCTTAATGAAAAGTTTGTGATCTTTTAAAAAAAAAGATTATGAATTTGTTTAAAATTTGCTATGGTCAAAAACCTTAGTTTTGGAAAAATACGAAAGAAAGAAAGGGAAAATAAATCAAGGAGAGAATTTATCTCGCTGAAGAAGTTAATGCGAGAACAAAGAAGACCAGTTCGTCAATGAAGAAAATAAAGACCAAAACTAAGGTTTTTGCCCATGTACTTCAGTTCTATCAAGCATCCCTTTATATTACATGTCTGTGTTTAGGGTGCCCCCTCAAACTTGCTTGTCCTTTGAAAGATTGTTAAGGAGATTCTTTTGGGGTGGCTTGAACTATCTTGTGAATCGGAAGAAGATTTCTTGTGCATAGGAGAGGCAGGCCTGGAAATTGATGAAATAAACCATAAGAATTTAGCCTTGCTAGCTAAATGGGGATGGAGATTAATGCAGAATCCAAACGCTCTTTAGAGCCAAGTTATTGCTAGTATACATGGATTTAACTCCTCTAGATGGTGCCTTCATTGCAAGTCAACTTCTAGTCTACGCAACCCTTAGGTAAGCATGTAATATGTTTGGGAAAAGTTTCATTTGCTTGCCCCTTTAAAAGTGGGGAATGGACTCAAAACTCTTTTTTAGCATGACCTATGGATTGAGAATGCAACTCTTAAATTCAATTCCCCAGATTATTCGCCCTGTCTATTCACAAAAATGGTACTATAGCATCTTTCTTGGATATGTTGACCCCCCTTCTTAGCGAATCGCTCACTCTTGCAAAGGTTCTTATTGATACTACGCAATCTCTACCAACTCCCCAGATTAACAACCCAATTTCAGACTCTCTCTCGAATTTGATTTTCCCATCCATTAAAGACATAGCCTCGTTCTTACGTGAACATGGGCTTGGCATTATTCCCCTACCCATTTTCCCACAACCAAATCCTCAGTCCAAGAAACCAACTATCAGCCATAAAAGATTAGTGAAAAAACCAAATCTTCATCATGAGTTACATAAGCTAAAGTCATCCATAAACTATGATAAATCTGCCCTTTTGGCTATTTTTTTGAGTTTAGCACTATGGTTATTTCAGAGGGTTCTAATGTCTCTTTATGAAGATGATTAGCTGGAATGTTAGAGCACTATATTCATGGAAGAAACGAGAGTTGGTTAAACGGACTCTCCCATTATTCTCAGCTGCATGAAGATGAACCCTCTGCCTTATGGAGAAAAATTATTAATGCCAAATATCATAGCTCTATGATTTCCTCTGGTTGGCCATAGAGGATTAATTTTGTAGCTTATAAGGCTCCATGGAGGTTAATTAGTTACACTATTGTTGCGATGCAGGGAAGGATCACTTGTCAAGGGGGGAATGGCAATTCCACCTTTTTCTGGATAGAACCTTGGTTGCCTGGCCCTTGTGGTGTGCTCAACACATCCTTCCCTCGTTTGTTATGGCTCACGAGTCCACAAAACCTTACTATATCACGAGTCCATAAAATCTGGTGCTTGGAACTTGAGATGTCGTCGTTATTTGAATGACATGGAAGCTTTAGAATGGGCGACTCTCTCTAGTCATCTGGACCGTTATCATTTCCAAGACTCACATGACTCTTGGGTTTGGTCAATCAATTCCACTAATAGTTTCATGGTTCATTCTCTTATATCAAGTTTGATTGGCAATGATGTCTGAGTGACTCGTCTTTATAAAGTTATTTGGGAAGTTATTTATCCGAAAAAAAAAACTTCCTTTGGGAATTGAGTAGGGGTGCGATTATATAGCTGATTGATTACAAAGAAGGATGCCTCATCTATCGCTCTCTCCTGGATGGTGTGTCATGTGTAAAGCAGATAGCGAATGCCACTCGAACTTGTTCATTCATTGTCCAGCTGCACATGCGATTTGGTCCAATACATTGCGCGCTTTTGGTTGGTCATTGGTTCTTCCTAATGTTATCAAATCATTCATGACTACCATTCTTGTGGGTCAACCATTCCATGGAATACGGAAGCACCTTTTGTTAGCATTTTGTAGATCTTTTTTATGGTTAAATTGAGTTGAAAGAAACAGCCGAATTTTCCAAGGTGCTGCATAGACTTCAGACCATCTCCATGAATTGACACTTTCTACTATGTATTTTATGTGCAAGGATTAGCCCACACTTTCTAGCTATAATTTATCATACTTCATTGCTAATAGGCATTCTTTCTGTAAGGTCGTTAAGGCTGTGGAATATTTTCCCTTATTTCGTAATATCAATGAATTGTTTCTGTTTTTTTAAAAAAAGATTGGTTCTTATCAATTTCGGTGCAAAAGAGGACTTTAATGTTGTCATGGTGCTGCTTTTTGTTGCCTTCATGGTGCTCTTGTAGCTGTTATCTTGCTCTTCAATCGGTTTTTGTTGAGATGTTTCAAAGTTCAGCTTTTTTGCCTGGCCATCTTTTTCAGATTCTTGTGCACATGGAGCCGTCTTTTTGGTACTCTTCTTGATCCTATTGCTGCTGGCATAGCTTAGCTTCTTAGCATCCCGTTGTCTTTGATTGAAGCATTCAGGCTTTTGTTTTGATGGTTTTAGTTTTTTTTGTTCTCGTGCTTGTCAATTTAAAGCTTAGTTTCGTATAATATTTTTGTTTACAATTTCTCATTTAAATTTGAAATTCTTACATGTCAGATCCAAAATGAAGGCTACATTTTGCAATTAGGAGTAAAAGATGCTCTACTAAACGCTCTTCTTGTGGCAGCAAAAAAGTTCAGTTCAGGCCCTCCTCAGGTGCTTCACAATTTGCAATCTTTGATATTCATTTAACAGCCTGTATTAACATTTTCATATCTTTTCATCATTTAGAAGTTTGTACAGGCATTAGAAAAGATATCTAGTTAATAGTTTAGATGGGCATGCTTATTGTTAGTGTTTCTAAACGTGTTTTTAAGCGAGTTATTTTATATTGTCCTTATTTAGCCCATTGAGGACTAAATAACTAACTAACCACCCCAGACGTAACTTCCCAACTAACTAACAAGAAATCTAATAAGAGGATACTATCAGTTTCATTACCACATCTAGACTAATTTTTTACAAAATAAGACTTCAAGCTGATTCTCCAAGAAACATAACATCACATAATCCAAATTATTTACATCAAATCTTAAAAATGTAATCAGAGGAGAAATAGGAAATAACTTACAAGAATACCATCCTTACTATAACAACCCTAAGCCCAACCCTAGACTATGATCAATTAGTTAGCAGTTTTCTTTTAAAGTGCATTTATTTTCATATCTTAGTAGTGCTGCAATATTTTTTAAGACAAATGGTCCCCTCCCCGACCTTCCCCTCTCCCTCCCTTCCTGGCCGTCCGAAACTTTCCGATGGCCATAATTCCCGCCATTGATCCTTCAATCTACTGCCCCACTCTTCTTTTCTTCACCTATCACTCAAACCTTCTCCATTCCTCTCCTCCTCACCTTTCGTTCAAACCTATGGGCTAACTCAGTCAAGGCATCCATTGGCTTCTACATCCTTTTTTTTTTTTTTTCAATTAGGAGGCCTTCCCTTAGACCTTTTCTCTCTATGTTGGTTGTTTAAGTTTCTTCTTTCTTTTTGGTCATTTGATTGTTCTGTTGTGTAATTTTTGTTCTTTATTATGTCTCATGCACTCTTCTCTTCATTTACTCAATGAAAGATATCTCTGTTTCTTAAAAAATGGTTCAGGTCGGTGTAACTTTTTCCCTATCCCTTGCAAGATATGCTTTAATTGAATTTCTTAAACCACTTCCTTTTTTCCATTTAGTGACTTTACTTTCCCTCTATGAAAAATGAAGTGGTTTCTATATTTGTATATTATAGAGTATCATATTGTCTTTGTATTATTAAGTTAGGTTAATGGTCTAAACAAGTTCTTAACTTTTGATTTCTTTCTTACCTTAGGATATGCCCTGTGCTTTTGTAACAGCTTTTAACTCAAATCTGTCTTGCACTCTCTGCACTTATTCTGAGAACAGTGGAGCATGGTAAGCCCATTGATCGTCTTTTCTACAGTCTTCAGAATCTACAGAGTGTGGACAGCGGCAATCTGGCTGTTTTGGAGATGCTTACTGTTTTACCTGAAGAAGTTGTTGACAGCCAAAATGTTGATTGTAAAATAAGTTCTTCATGTAGAAACCAATATGCTCGAGAGGTCTAAGAACATTCTATCTCTACTGATTTGTTTCCAGCATCCTAATTTATGGCCCACTTTATTTTTATTTTCCTCCATTTTGTTTTACTTGAATTGTGCAGCTTTTGTTGCACACTCCTATGGTTCTGGAGTTTCTACTGCAGCAATCAGAGAAAGGATTTGATTGTGGGACACAGCCACAAGAAAATAACAAAAAAATTCTTCGATGTTTGCTGAGTTGGGTATGATGGATATCGACATAATGCCACTTTGATGAAACTAAAGATTTATAATCACGGGGGTGGGGCTTTTTTTCTGTCTGCTTACAAATTTGCTGGGTTTACCATTGACTATTTTTTTCTTATTAAGAAAAGCATTGTCTTGCAGTGTTCTTCTTTAGATTTTAGCATGGAGGTTCATTTTCAATTTCTTATATGCCTCCTTTTTTTTTGAATGTTATAATATCCTAGTTTTTCTTCTTCTGAGAGGTTAGTTTTCTTGTGTCCAGGTACGTGTTGGGTGCTTCTCTGAGCTACCTCAGGGCTCATTGCCAACGCATCCCCTTCTTAATTTTGTACTCAAGTCCTTGCAAGTAATAATTATATCAATGCTTACCGATTGCAGTTTACTTGTTTGGCATCTAAAAATGACTTTTGTATAGGATGCAGCTTCATTTGATTTGGCTGTTGAGGTTCTTGTTGAGCTTGTGACTAGACATGAGGTATGCGTCATACTTCATAAGCTGTACGGTATTTAATTGTAGAATGCACTGTATGGTTATCATTCATATATTTATTATATATTACAGTTACATAAGGAAATAAGATTCGGTGTAGATTCAAGATTAGTCATATACAAGATTCTGTTTGCCAATTCTCCATCTTAGTTTTTTTTTTTTTAACAAGAAACATAACTTTTAATTGATATACTGAGAATAAACTATAGCTCACAAGCACAAACTGCAATTTTTTTGTTTTTTTTTTGAATTTCGTTTCTGGTTACAAAAATTCCATATTAGTTGTAAAAGCCTATAGATTTCTTCTTGGATCTTTTTCATGTTCAGATAAGAAAACGAACATAATATATTCAATAGAATGGAAAGGAAAGGAAAGGAAAAAAAACCCTAAGGGCATGGGAAAGAGAGAACTTCCACACAAAGAACTTCCATCATAACTTTCTAGGTTAGGTTTGTTTTTGTGTGTGCCCTTTTTTTCTTCAGGGTTTTTGTTGTTTGAGAAGAGTTCTTTTGTTCCGTTTCTGCTTTTCTCTTTTTTGTTAGACCGTGAATGTTCTTTGAGATGGTTTAGGACTTTCTTTTGAGGATGCTGTTTTATTTTATTGGGTTGGATTATATATTTTTCTTTTTCTTTTTATTTTTCTCTTTATAGGAGGTTTTTTTTCGAATGCCTTGTCTTTTTCCATAATCAACGGAAATTTCTTGATTTTTAGAAAAAAAACTATTGATTGTTTACCCAATTCTCTCTTTTCTATTCTTGTCTTGTGACTGCTCTAACTGAATATGGGGATGGGGCGAACTGCGAAGGGCTAGATCAATTCTCCTACTAAATTTGTTTGTTTTCTTGTTACACCGCTTTATTTTCTGTACAATTTACAATCTTTCTATCTTTTTCATTAATTGGAAGTCAGTTTTGTAATCCATCTACGGTGTTTGAGTTTCTCCCATTACTTTGTATATTTCATTTATCAATAAATTCATTTGTTTCCTCGTAAAAAATGTTCGAGGTTCTCTGCAGGGTTTACATCAGGTCCTGCTGTGCAGAGTACATTTTCTTAAGGAAATGCTTCTTTTGCCTTCTCTCAGTAGTGGAGATGAGAAAGTAATCGGTGGTCTTGCCTGCTTGTTCTCAGAAGTTGGGCAAGCAGTAAGTATGTTTACATGGGTTCTCATTCAAGTTATTATTATCTTTTCTCGTAACACCTATGAATTAGTTAGTCACCTCAATTTTGTAGGTTTTCTCTTTCATAATTTGACTGTTGGATTGAAGAAGTTTTAATTACTTGTTCGATCCAAACTTTTTATTGATGAGATGAAAAGAGACTAATTCTCACAAGATTCAAAGGGAAAAAAGTCTAAAAACAGAAAGCAAAGCAGAAGAAAGCATAAAGTTACAAAAAACCTCCCAGTTGTTGCAAGTTGACTATTCCCTTCAGGGTTTGTCATCTTGCTGTATTCCTTTTCATAATCTTAATGAGAAGTTTGTGTTCTTTTCCAAAAAAATATATATACACGAATATATGCATAATCAAAATATTTTCATAGAAAGAAATGAAGTTTTAACCAAGAATGATATATAAAACATATATAAGATTTAACTATTAACCTTCATTTCACGGGAAAGAAATGAAGTTTAACTAAGAATAATATATAAAAATACATAGAATTCAACTATTAACCTTCATTTTATAGAAAGAAATTAAGTTTTAATCAAGAATAATATATAAAATATACACAAGTGATTCAAGATATTTCAATATCTTTAACGCCAAATCTTATAAGGAGACAAAACACAAAAAATGTAGACAAAAGAGTAAAAAACACAAAATCCCACAAAGCGCGTGCCTAGAAGCGCATTATGGCTTCAAGAAAAGCGCCAAAAGGCACGCGCTAGGCGAGGCACATGAAATGCGTCTAAGTTGGCTTTTTAAAACATTGTTCATATCTACTATTTTCCAAAGATAAAATGCTTGAAAATGGATATAAAAAACGTTTACTTCCATGAATTCTTCCTTGATGTATCTGTCCTTTCTAAGTTATGACTTCTGTTTTTAAATGTATGTCAGGCGCCATCCTTAATTGTTGAAGCCAGTGCTGAGGCTCTTGCTCTAACTGAGGCTCTCTTGAGGTAATCGTTTGTTGGGTTTTTGGATCATGATTTTCCAAATATGTTCTGAAGTGTATTAACTTAAATAAAATCGGTTATGGTGACCTTTCTTTGACCATTCTAGATATGCCACAAAACTTGTGTACTTACCCATGTTGAGTGGTTTTAGGGATTCAACTTAATAGTGTGTTTTGAATGACTCTTGAAAAAAATATTTTTCTAATTACTTTTTTATGAATGTCCCCAAGGGGTGGCGCAGTTGGTTAAGGCTTGAGCTTTGAAGGTGTGCTCTCTCAAAGTCTCAGGTTCAAGACCTATCAGTGACATTAATTTGTAGACACCTCCCGTGTCTCCATTCTTTTGATGTCTCCCGGTGCTGGCCTAGGGACAGGCGTGGTTACCCCGGGTATAGTGGAGCGAAGCTTCGATTTCCCGGTTTCAAAAAATTACTTTTTTATGAATAAAATCTAATTTTATATTAGCATATTTAGATAAATTAATTATTTTAAGTGTGTTAAATAGAAGTTATGGACGTGTTTACAACTTTCAAGCATGAAGTTTTTCGGATACACACAATATTGGTTATTCAGTATGATGAGAAAATCAGTCAAGTATCCTCAGATCATCCAAATGAGGCGGCGATTGCTATTGGAGACACCTCCGTTATACAATCCAAAGAAGAGCTTCAACCCTGATGTAGCTAAATACATTAACTCCATGATGTAGCTAAATAAGTGAAGGACTCTATAGGAGAGTTGAAGGTGTGGTGGCCATGGGTTCAAATCCCCACCCCTAAATATTGTTGAATTAAAAAAAAATACAAAAAAGAAAGAATACATTAACTCCATAATGTAGCTAAATAAGTGAGGGACTCTATAGGAGAGTTGGGGGTGTGGTGCTCGTCTCAAAAAGTTCGTTCATTTTTTTTTCCAACCACAACTTTCAGCAGAATGCAAATATGATATTGATCCATAGTGTCCTCTTCCCATTGAATGGCTGACCTGTTAAAGATTAGGAAGATAAGATGTCTCTCAATCTAGCTGTGTTCCATCCAAAAGAAGATAAAATGTAATCCTATAACCGAGATCCTAATAAGCAGTGGTTGAATAAATGGTCTTGTGATATCTTGTCTTTGTTGCACACGTTTTGGCTTACCTGTTCTAATTTGATGCAGTTGTGTGGCATTTTCAAGTGAAGATTGGGAGATTGCGGACTCAACATTGCAATTTTGGTATTTTCATATTCTTGCTAAAAATTTAAGGTGTTCTGCATTTTTATGACACGTCTTATATATTTTTAATAAATTGTGGAACCCAAAGCTCTGATGCCTAGAAAGCGTAGCATCAAATGTAGTGCAAGGAATGTTCTATGTTGTATCAAAGAATTTGACCTGTTTCTGTTTTTGAATCATAATGCAACGATTCATTTTTATTGAAGTTATTATACTACCTACTTTTTCATGTGTAGAGATGTTTTTGGGCACATTACTGTTGAAATTTAGTATAGTTTCATTTTTGTAGAACTAACCACCATGGAGTGGCCTAGTGGTCAATTTGGGCCTTGGGGTGCTTAAGGTGGTGAGTTCAATTTATAGTGGTCACATACCTAGGAATTAATTTCCTACGAGTTTTCTTGACATCCAAATGTTGTAAGGTCAGGTGGTATGTCCCTTGACAATAAGCAAGGTACGCACAAGCTGGTCCGGACAGTCACGAATATCAAAAAAAAAAGTTCCATTTTTTTAGAAATAAAATATAGAGATTTATGAGATTTGGACATATATCAACGAATAAAAAAACGTTTGGTTCATGCACGACTGAGTTCCTTTGAACATTTTAGTTCACTATCAAGAGGTGGTCGACTAACAGTATGTAATTCAGTTCTGGCTGATATTCTGATTTATTATATGTTAGTTTTCTCTTTGCCTCCTCAAGTGAGCTTAAGCATTGAACGTTTGATCAGAAATTTCTTTTGAGTAGCAAGGGGAAAAGGAATATTAACCATCTTGTTAGATGGAAAAGTGTGACCCAAGACAAAGTTGGTGGAGGTCTAGGGATTGGCTCTATTAAGAATAAAAACACTGCCCTTCTGACCTCCGAAGTATGGAATCCTACACCAATTCTCTTTTGGTGTAGGAATCTCCCCCTGAAGTGAATTTTGGGTGTAAAACGATTGAGTCTCCACAAAGGATGCATCCATGCTTTCAAAGTATTTTTTTGTCAAAGGATCATAACATTTATATGCCTTTTATGTGCTACATACCCTAAGAAAATACATTTGATAGCCCGAGGATTAAGTTTTGATTGAGAAGGGGTAGAAATGTAAACATATACAGTACACCCAAAATCCTTTAATGGCAAGTCAGAAAAAATCCTAGTTGTTGGCAAAACAATTTTGAGTTGGTCAAGAGGGGTTTTAAAATTGAGAATCTTTGTAGGCATACGATTTATAAGATAAGCAGTAGTCAAAACAGCTTCACTCCATAAATATTGAGGTACATTCATGGAAAACATAATAGCCCTAGAAGCATCTAACAAATATCTATTTTTCCTTTTGGCAATACCCAAAGTTTTGGAAACAAATACTTTAAATAGAAGAAACGAGGATGTCCTAATCTATAATGCCAGAGCATTAAAGTTTCTCTAGTAGAAGGAGAACTAACACTACTTAGAGCTTGAACTTTTTTATGACTAGTTGTTGCTTCTTCGAAGTAATAGTGGCCTTAGAGAGGAAGAGAAAAAGAATTCGAAGAGAAAAAGTTCATCATCTTCGGTTCGAAATCTTGTTGTTAAAAAACTTGTAGAAGAGGAAGAAACACTTTTTAGAGAAATTTTTTATTTTTTCCTCCTTAGAGAGTTTTATATGAAACTTTTTCTTCTATTCATTATTTTAATGAGAAGTGTTTGTTGATATATTTAATTTACCCGAACCTATCATCTTAAGGTTTTGGGTTGATTAGTCTATTTGCAATAACTGCAAAGATTTCTTTTTGAAACTTTATGCCTTTTGCTTTACATTCTATTTTTAGATTTTTCTTGCTTGTAGAGTTTTGTATTTCTTGAGCATGAATCTTTTTCATCAAAACTTGGTTTCTTTCTTTCACGTTTCTTGATAAAAGTAGAAAGTAAAAAGGTTTTCTGTTGGTGTTTTGGTGATTTTTAAATTTTTAGGACAAAGTTGGTACAACAGCTACTATGTTTCTTCCTGTATTTTGTCTTTTTGGTGTATTTATTATTGGCGTTGTGAAGATTACAAGAATGTGATTTCTTAATTCTCTTTTCAGGTCTTCCCTAGCGAGTTATATTCTTGGCCTTGATGAGAATAATTCGGCAAACACGAAACATGTGGAAGATGTATTTTTATCTGTATTTTCAGCACTGCTTGATGGGCTTCTACTACGTGCTCAGGTTTCATTATCTTCTTGCTTGTCCTGTATACACCATTAAAGTTTGTCTTGGTTGCTTGCTTGTCCGAACGCGTGTTACTTTATATCTTGTTTTCTTATGAGAATGAAGGCAAAATATTGTTTCTTCGTGATTGATAGGTGATAGAATCTGTTATCGACGAGGAAAGAGGATTGATAGACCTACCAGATGGTCTCGTTCATTTTAGAATGAATATTGTTGAGCTTCTAGTGGACATTTGTCAAATTTTAAGATCTTCGAGATTTATGGAAAAGGTATGCTAGTTTATGAATGGGCTATCAATTCTAAACAAGTATGAAATAACTCTTGTTTGGGCACTATGTTTACGTTTGCTATTCTTAATTTTGAGAGCAATTATTGTTTATTGCTTGACTTAATTGCCTTTTAGGTCTTCTTATATAGGAGATAATCTTCTTACGTATATGAAAACATTACAAATATGGAAATGCAATAAAGAATATTATATCAAATATTCTATTCTACGATTAGTACATACATTCTTTAGTAGTTAGAATTCCCACCGTTATAGAATGAACACTGTAAACTATATTGAGACTAAAATGTCATCGTGCTTTTATTATTAAAGGCAATGCCTTTATATAGTATTTATATACTACACCTAGCTACTAAATGGACCTAACGGGCCTAATACTAGAAAAAAAAGTATATTACATATAATACAATAACTCCAACACTTCCCCTCAAGCTGGAGCAAATATGTCTATCATCCCCAGCTTATTACAGAGGTATCTTATTCGAGCAATATCCAACGCTTTGGTATGGATATCACTTAGCTACTCTCCAGTTTTCACATTACTTGTCGAGATCAAACCTTGTTGTTTCTTTTCACGAATAAAATGACAATACATTTCAATATATTTGGTTTTTTTTTTTTTGAAAATGCAACAAACTTTTCATTGATATGGAAAAGATACATAAGTTCGAGTTTACAAAATCCAAAAGATAAACAACAAAAATAAAAACAAGACACTTCAGTATATTTGGTTGTTTCATGAAATACTGGAATTGAGGAAATATGTATAGCTGCTTGATTATCACACTATAACTTTGCAGGCACAATGATCCTCACTCCAATTTCATCTAGTAGATGGATTAGCCACACAATTTTGCTCGTTGCTTGAGACATGGCTCTATACTCTGACTCAGCACTAGAACAGGAGACTACATTTTGTTTCTTACTCTTCCATGACACTAGATTACCTTCCACAGAGACATAGTATCCCGAGATTGACCTTCTATCTTCCTTAGAACCTGTCAGTCAGCATGTGAAAAACACACAATATTCATTTCATGGACTTCATACAAATATTCCTGTTGGAAATACTTATCTTTTGGCCATTTGTCCCATATTGGAAATGTGAGGATTCTTCAACACATTTATATGAAATGTGGGCTACTCCTCTCATAGTCAATTAGTTTTGAGATGGATGTCATCAATTTCTAATATGATATCAGAGCTCATGTGAGTTATTGGTCCTCCAAATTCTGATTCGACTCAAAGCGAGCGATTTGGATTCCACCCAAGCAGGCAATAACTTAAGCGGGTATTTCATCCCAAAAAGTTGGATCCGACCCAAGCGAGTAAGCCAAAGTTGGTCTTTCGGTCCAAAAATTCAGATATAATCCAAGATGGTTTTCCCAAAAATGGTGCTATCTTGAACGGGCATGTTGGAGATACTCGCCTTGTGGTCATTTGTCTTATATTGAAAAGATGAGGGTTCTTCAACACATTTCTATGATACGTGGGCTACTCTTCTCATAGTCAATTGCTTTTAAGATGAATGTCCACACTTTCTAATTATTCAAAGAAAGGGTAGGAGTAAGCGTGATCGTGATCGTGCCAATTCCTTGAACAACATGAAACGACAGACGATAAAGGAGTAGAAAACATATCCATATTATCTGTCATATGAGCAGTGGCTCTCGAGTCTATGACGCATTTTGATGACGACGTAAGAAGATAATGAGTGTTACATTACTCGGCTAGGATTGCAGTTGGAGGAATTGAAGATTGCGATATGGATGACTCATTAGATACTCGAAGCTTAGCAAACTCGTCCACAACAGTAGTGTTATCATTTGATGCAAGGTGAGCTATTTGAGATCGTTGATTCTGGTACTGCAACTTTCTACCATCTTTTTTTTACATGCCCCCTCCTTTGGCATAAAAGTATGACGTACAGACGTCATACACCTTTATAACCTCTTCCTTTCTTGGATATAAGAACTCCATAAGCTCTTTCACACAGTTACAATGACTTACAGATCTACTACTTCATCGTCCTTGGAATTCTTGATTTGGTTATATAATCGCGCATCGTTCCGAACCCATACCTTTTTCTCCAAGGCGTCAATCTTGATCTTCTTGATCAATTCAATCCTCCATCTCATTGCTCAACAAATGGAACTTGATAGTTCTACTCCAATAAAGATAGTTTGAATCGTTTAAATTGCGCTTCGTGAGTTCCATCGAATGGGAAATAATATTTGTTTATTTAGATTCAGCCATATAAAACCAAGAATAAGAATTTGTTGGATTATGTAAATCACCAATCAATCCAAGAATAAGAATTGGAGCTCTATGTCTAGTGTGTTCAGATCTGTATCCGTGCAAGACTTAGCTACAAATCTGAATTCCTATCTATGATGTATTCTAGCTTAGGCTTTTAGATGTTTTTTTTCTTCTTTTGTAGCTTTTTATGGTTTCGTTTGGTGGTCTCTTTTGTAATCTTTCATTTTCCCTTCGAGTTTTGTTATCTCATTTATTTCCTTCTTATTTTTAATGAGAAGTTTTGTGATCTTTTCAAAAAAAAACCAATCAACCCAAGAGCTTAAACTAATGGGTTGGAGTAACTTTAATTATATCAACTAACATTTTCCTTCACTTGTGGGCTTAGAAATTTGGCAAATGCTCTTCGAGTGGAATTCAATTTTAAATGGGGAGGAAACGACTGATTCGAACTCAGAACCTCCTACTCTAATACCATGTTGAATTAATTGGTGATTTAACTTGTGGGCTTGAAGATGGAAAAACGTTCATAAAGACAAGTAAATGAAGATACCGTGGGACCATTATCATTTTTTTTAGATATTAGGAAATCGAAGCTTCACTCCTCTCCACTATACTTGGGGTAACCATGTCTGTCCTTAGACCAAGCATTGAGAGACATCGAAAAAATGGAGATATAGGAGGTATATACAAATTAATGTCACAAATGAGTCTCGATCCTTGGTCCTTGATAGTAACTCACCTTTAAAGCCCAAGCCGTTATCATTTGAAAATAGAGAAATTTAATTTTATGTACTGCATAGAAAATATGTAAAAATGGGACATGGAGTTTTGATGAAACATTAGTATAATTCAATTCCTTGAAGCCCTAGGCAATCAACTGGGGGAGTAAGATGCTCCACCAATATGGCAATACCTTGAATACATTTGAACGCAAAAAATTAACCCCAACCCACAAAAAAGTACTCTACTCTCATTTTTTTCCATTTCTGCTGCCTCCCGTTTTCTCCATATTTTCTTTTGCAATGTTTCTAATAACCATCTGTATTCTTTTTTCTTTTTTTTTTACGATTTCTTTTGTAGCTCTTCTTCAGTAGTTGGACCAATGGTAATGTACCAATTCCTTGGAATGAAGTGGAGAGCAAATTATTTGCTCTTAATGCGGTGAGACAACCTACTTTCTGTGTTTTTTTTTTACTGTTTCTTATGTTTTTAAATGCGGCCAACTGCAGAGCATTTATATAACTCCCGAGTCCTTTGGTACTTTTCATTATCTTAATAAAAGTTCTCATTTCTTATACTGTGTCGAAATCTAATTTTAATTTAATGTGTATCGTAACGTATCGTGTTTCATAAGATATTTATTTCAATAGTCTAATCTAAAATAGAAAAATAAATAATAAAATATCAAACAACTTTTCAAAATAGGTATAGATCTAATTTCAATTTCAAAATATAAAATAATTAATGAAGAAAACAGTATAATAAATCAGGAAAAATTAAAAATTAAAACAGTAAAAATAATATAAAATTAAATTATTTCTGCTTTCAACAACCATTTTAAAAGCTATATAAGTAGACAGTAATAAAGGACGAAAACTAGTTAAATATACAACAATAAAGAATGGAAATTCAGAGAATTTCAAAAGTCACCATTGGGCAAGGTGTATGACAGTGAGGACAAAAAAAAGGAAGGGAAGGAAAGGGAGGGGAAGTGAGGGTAAATTAGTGTTTAATGGGATGATCAAGTAACATTACCTTGCAAGCCAAACGGTAAGAAATGATCTATTTTCTTCCCACCATTCCAAGCATACCCTGAGATATTTTACTATTTTCAAGATTTTAATGGGTGCTTCTCATATCTAAAAACAAGGTTCTTTCCGTTTATTTTTTATTTTTTTTCTTCTAGCTTTCTTCTCCAACACATTTGGTGCTTTTTCACTTCCAAACCTTCTTTTTCTGGGAAGTGAAAAAGCACTCCATGAAGAGTTGGTTCAATTCTATCTTTCTTCTCCAACACAATTGACTATGAAGGGAGTAGCACACATATCATATAAATGTGTTGAAGAATCTTCACCTTTCCAATGTAGGAGAAGTCCCACAAGGTGAGTATCTCCAACATACCCCTCAAAATGGCGTCATTTTTTGGGAAAGTCATCTTGGATTAGATCTGAATTTGTGGACCGAAAGACCGGCTTTGACTTACTCGCTTGGGTCGGATCCAACTTTTTAGGATCAAATACCCGCTTAAGTCTTTGCCCACTTGGGTGGGGTCCAAATAACCCACTTTGGGTCGGATCAGAATTTGGGGACCAATAACCCACATGGAGCTTTGGTACACCATATTAGATAACATGAATATCCACCTCAAAACCAATTGGCTATGAGGGGAATAGTCCACATGAAGAATTCTCACATTTCCAACGTGGGAGAAGTGCCACTCCAATAGAAATTCAGAAGGCTACTAAACATGATTATTTCTGCTAATTCTAATCCTTGGAAAATGTCTCTCAACTGAAGCTGAGAAAAGGTCCCACAAGCAACAATGACCAAAATCTACTGCAAAACGGCCAAATAGAAACCAAAACATAAAATATGGCTTGATACAAAGAGCTAGTATAAAGCAGTCGTGAAATTCAGTAAAAATCCTGAATAATCTCTCGAAAAGTGGTGAAGAAAACGGCTGATTTCAGCTCATGTGGGTTATTGGTCCTCTAATTTTGATCCTACCAAAACTGGGTGATTTGGACCCCACCCAAAAGCAGGCATTTGATGATCCCAAAAGTTCGGATCCACCAAAGCGAGTAAGCGAAAGCGGGTATTATTTCGGTCCAAAAATTTAGATATAATTCAAGATGGTCTTCCCTATATATCACCATCTTGAGGAGGCATGTTGGAGATATTGGAGATACCCACCTTGTGGCCATTTGTCCTGCATTGGAAAGGTGAGTATTCTTCAACACATTTATATGATAGGTGGCTACTCCCCTCATTGCTACAGCTGGCAAACCTTCCGAAAGGGAGGATGAGTCAATTGGTTTTGGGGTGGATGCTCATACTTTTAATATGGTATCAGAGCTCATGTGAGTTATTGGTTCCTAAATTTTAATCTGACCCAAAGTAGGTGATTTGGACCTCACTCAAGTGGGCAAAAACTCGAGCGACCATTTGATGATCTCATAAGTTCGGATTCGACCCAAGCGAATAAGCCAAAAACGAGTATTATTTCGGTCTACAAGTTCGGATATAATTCAAGATGGTCTTCCCTATATTGCACCATCTTGAGGAGGCGTGTTGGAGATGTTGGAGATACTCACCCTGTGGCCATTTGTCCTACATTGGAAATGCGAAGATTCTTCAACACATTTATATGATATGTGGACCATACCCCACATTGCCAATTGGTTTGGAGGTGGATGCTCACACTTTCTAATAAATAATGTTTTTGATAAACATGTATAGAAGAATATCTTCTAGCTCCATACTTTGAGACGGGTGTGGGTGCCTCAGATATCGAAAAGTGAAATTTTGATATCCAGTCATAAAAAAACAAGTTTAAAAGAAAATGTATAAAACATTTAAAAGAATGAAAAATATGTTAAAATGAGCATAGATCAATCGACATCTTGTATTAATGACCTCGATATTAGAGGTTTGATTCCCACTGCGCATATTGTAAAAAAAAAGAAGAATGAAAAAGATATTTAAGTAAAAAAATAAAGGATAAATAGAAAAAACCGCAAATAATATGTTGGTCAATTATGTTAAACTACCAATCAACCCAAAACATTAAGCTCCTGGGTTGGGGTAAATTTTGTAATATTAACCGACACTCCCCCTCATTTATGGACTTAGAAATTTGAGAAATGCCCTACAAGTGGAATTCAATTTTAAATGGAGAGAAAACGACTTGGTAGGAACTTGCAAGATCTCCTGCTTTGTACCATGTTGAATTATTTTAAATTACCAATCAACCAAAAAGCTTTAGCTAATGGTTTGGGATAAATTTAATTATATTGACCAACATATGTCTGTAAATATATAAACCAAATAATAATAAAAAAAGAATAATATACATTATGTAAAAATTAGCTACTAATGAGCTTTGATCCTATGCGCCTAAGCATTTCAAAATTGGGAGCAGGGTTTGGGGGGGCCAAATTACTACTGGGCTTTTGAGTATATATAATAAATTATGGCAATTGTTTTATAATCAAATTAAATATATTTTTTAGGAAAGACCAATCATACACTAAAGTATTAAATTTTAATTTTTTGAGGAGCTCATGCCCCCTAGTCTCCATATTGCTCCACCCCTGGGCATGTTGATGATCAATATTGGAATGGTGAAGATACTCACATTTATAAGAAAAGATGGCTTCTCCACTGATTGTCGAATAGTTTTGAGATGAGACTTTAATCTAATATTATCAATGATGAGGATCCGGTGATTAGAGCATTTTTTTAGTGATGTAGACACCTACAGTAGTAATATATGGAATGGATAAAATGTTGTTAGAAAATATAAAAAAAACCATATGAAGCCTTTTCCTTGTGTTTATGTTTAAATAAATATTTGCACATTTCAGGTTGCTGAGGTGGTCCTACAAGAGGGTCAGAGCTTTGATTTTTCTGTTATCACACAATTGGTGACCATGCTGAGTGCTAGACCTTCAAATGATATTAAAGGCATAATGTGCCTTGTATGTTGGTTAACCCGTTGCCCCCCAAGCGTGAATAACTTAGTTTATCTAGATCTCATGAAGATTCACCAGAAGGTCAACATTTCTTTTATTTATCTAACCCTTGTAATGTTTAAAAATGGCATTCCAGGTTTACCGATCATTGGCAGAAGTTGTCGGGTCTTACTTTAGGTCAATATCTGGTTTTCATATCGATGCCAGACCCTTACTGTGAGTATTCTCTATTATTTTTTTTTAAAAAGGCAATATCAGTTTCAAAATTTGATACTAGCACAAAATAACGAAAATAGCTTCATTAAATAGAGAATAGGAAGCCTTAGAGGGTAATGGATCATTAGCTACCATCTTAAAGCCACAAGCTTCAACAAGGGGGACAAAGTCCTTCGGAGTTTCTGAAACCAGACAAAAAGAAACACCAGCAGGAGCTAAAAGAGAAAAGATCCAAACCGTCAAAGGGAATGTCAACAATGTGTTCATCTTGTAAGGAATATAAAACCAATCCAGTTTATGAGCCGTCTCCTCGAAAGCCTTCGCAAGCTACTCTGTCCAACAACTAGTTTTCTATTTAGAGGCTTTCCTCTAATTGTCTCTCTTGTCTTTTTGTTTGCTTTGTTGCCTTTATTTCTACCTTCATATGATGTTTTGTGTTCCTTGCACTTCGAGAAGCCTTGTGCATATCTCGGTCTTTTGTCTTTTGGTCTTGCCTTGTGCTGGTTGTCTTTGTTAGTTCTTGGTTTTTTTTTGCTTTTCTTATTTTTTGTGTTTTCCTGCTTTTTTTTTTAAATAAAATGTTTCTGTTTCAAAAAAAAAAATCCAAGCCACTTACACTATAACCTGAATCATCATCAGTAAAGTTAGAATCCAAGTTTGTATCTCCATCAGGACTTGGCTAATAAACATCAGGTTCGAACCAAAATTTTCTTATAATTAGACTAGTCTGAACCTGAAATGTGAAAGCTGCTGAGCTTATTGATTGAATACAAATATTGCCAAGGAGAACCAATAGGGACTGTAACAAAACATCATCTCTTAAAAGATTAGCCAAAAAAGGAGATGGACTCTTCAATAGTATTTGCGTTGTAAGAATCATCAAATGGGGAAGGAAAATCGAAATGTTACTTTTTTCCTTGTACAGAATCGTGCAAAACGATCAACAAAACTGTTTAGAGTTAACTGTATAAATGTGTATAATATGTAATTTACTATATTTCTAGGCCTATTAGGCGGGTTAGACTCCTTTAGTAGCTAGGTTTACTATGGTTCCTGGTTTGGTGTATTACGGAGTGCAAGTCTTGTTTGAAGAGCCTTCTAAATGAATTTTTATGGTTATAAGGTTGTTCGGTTGGTTTTTTGCTGCTGGGTATTGTGAGATTCGATGTTTAAGTGTTAGCTTGTTTTGTTTTTGTTTTTGTTTTTGGAGGTTACTTGGGATCAAGATAGGAGAGTACATCATTCGGTACATGAGTTGGTGGAGTTTTGAACTACTAGTTCGATGAGTGAAGACAGCCTGATCTATTTTAGAAAAAGAAAATTTGGGAGCCAAACCATGCAATACTTCGATAATGCCTAATATGAATTTTACAAAGGAATGAGAATCATTTGAAGATCATGACTCATGAGAGATACAAAAGGTTAGTTAAAAAATTGAATTATCTTACACTCACACGTCCAGACATGGCCTATTCCGTAAGTGTTGGAGTCAATTTATGTCCTCACCTATTGTGGACCATTGGCGACAGCTAAGCTAATTTTGTGTTACTTGATGGTTGCACCTGTACATGGGATCTTGTACAAAGATCAAGAACGTATAAGAATGTTGTGTTTTTTAGATGTTGATTGGGCAGTTTCAAGGGATAATAGGAGGTCCACTTCTAGATGATGTAGTTTTGTTTGAGGTAACTTGATCTCGTAGAAAAATAAGAAACAGAATGTTGTCTCGCAAAGAAACAAAATGTTGTCTCGCAGTCGAGTGCTGAATCAGAATATAGAGCTATGGAACAATCAGTATGTGAAATAATGTGGATACATCAACTCATGGCTAAAATAGACTTCAAGATTTCAACTCTTATCAAGTTATGGTGCGATATTCGGCTGCTATTCATATTGCCTCAAATCTGGTGTTTCTTGAGTGAACTAAACATATTGAGAATTGATTGTCAATTTGTTCGTGAGAAAATACAAGGGTTGATATCTACTGCATTTGTGAAGACCTGACACCAGTTAGGAGAAATTTTCTTAATGAAAAGTTTTTTCTCTTGTTTCAAAAAATAATATGGAGACATTTTCACGAAAGTGTTAATTGGAGTACGAGTGGATTATCTTTGTAATAAGTTGAGCATGATTAACATGTATGCTTTAGCTTGAGGGGGAGTGTTAGAGATTAGACGTCGTTTAGTTAGGTTTTATTATAAATTAGGGTTTTGTTCTTTATCTTAATTTTATATTCTTAATTATGATTTTCTTGTAGGATTAGGACTTTGTTTAGAGTTTTCTTATAGGATTAGGACTTTGTTTAGGGTTCCAAGTAGGATTAGGGCTTCTTTTTTCCTATGCATTGTGTGCGCGTTTACTCACATGAATAAGATACAAAGACTATTCAATCTCAATCTCGATTACAATATCAACTCTCCAAGAAACTCAATGATTCCTCTGTCTCTTTTCATCATCTCAAGGAAAAGCTTGTTTCCTTGTTAAAAAAAAAAAACTCTCCAAGAAACTCAATGATTCATTAATCGAAACACATGGTAGACTACCTTATTAGTCTATTTACTCCATCGTTAACCAACTAACAACTTGTTGGAAAAAGAAAATACTCCAGTATACAATTAATGATGAATGAGTTCTGTTTGGCAGTAACAGAGCTCAACGATGAATGAGATGAAAAACAGAATCCCCAAAGCAGTCATCGTCGGCGGTAGCATCGCCGGATTATTCTGCGTTCACGCTCTGATTAAAGTCGCCTGGAATGTCAAATACTCGAAAAATCAACCGCTTCTCCCACTGGAAGCTCAACCGGCGCAGGCCTCGGCCTCGACCTTCTCTCGCAGAGCCTCATTCAATCCTGGATATCCAAGCCTCAACTCCTCCTCCAGTCCACCCTCCCCCTCACAATCGATCAGAATCAAGCAACTGATGAGAAACTAAGGGCAGGTGGATTTTAACTAGGGATGAAAATTTCAATTTCAGAGCAGCTCACTAGGCTGATCTCCATGGCCTTCGTACAATGAGCTTCCTCCTATATTCCTTTGAGGTCACCATTTTCTGTCGTTCTGCACATCTGAGGACAAAGCTTCTGTGAACATAACAGTTAGAAATTTGCTAACCGACGAAATCATTGAAATAGTAGGGGATTTGTTTGTCGGGGCTGATGGGTGTTTTTCTTCTGTTCTTCAAACTTTTCTTCCGAGCATTTAGTTGAGATATGCTTGGAAAGGGGTCCTTGATTTCTGTGAGAATGAGAATTCAGAGACAATAGTCGACATTTAAAAGGCATATCCTGATCTTGGTAAATGCTTGTATTTTGATTTGGGATCTGGCACTCACATTGTGCTCTACGAGCTTTTGAATAAAAAGCTCAATTGGAGTTGGTATATCAACCAACTAGAGCCACAACTCAAGAGAAACTCAATGACCATGAAAGTTCATGACAAGATGATGAGGAAGATGCACGAGCAAGCAGAAGACGTCTGGGTTCCCAAGTTCGTAAGAGTCATTAAAGAAACAAAGGACCCTTTCATCAATGTCATTTATGATAGCAATCCATTGAAACAACTAGTGTGGGACAATGTAGTATTGTTTGGAGATGCAGCTCATCCCATAACTCCTCATGGCTTAAGAAGTACTAACATGTCGATATTAGATGTAGTTGTTTTAGGCAAATGCCTTGAGAAATGGGGACTCGAGAACTTACAATCAGCCCTTGCAGAATATCAATCCATTCGACTGCTCGTCGTCTCGAAGCAAGTACTACATTCTGATAGAATCCGGTTAGCCACCAATGTTATTAACTGCTAAGGACATTCAAGAGGCCTTAGAACTCTCTCAATTTCTCCAAGAGAATACAGATCTAATTTGCTAACCCTAACCCTAATTTTATGAAGCTTATATACTTCTCCCTATTCAACACTAACTACCAAATAAGAAATAATAATAAGTCTTTACGGAAATAAAAACATTAAAGAATAATAAAAACATAAAAATAACATAAATAGGGATTCGCTCTCCTTAAACCGGATCGTTGCCGTGCGCCTTATTTCTACGATAATACACGCGTAACGCCGGAGTCGTATCACATTCTAGGTACATGGGTAGGCTAAAGCAAGGTTTGGCTCTTCCTGTTCGCCAACCCTTCGACCGGAAGGTAGCTACACCAGAGAACTGCCTACAACTTCAACAGAAAAACATTCCTTTCTTCAATGATGTTCCTCGACTGATAGAAACGACCAGGACGTCTAGCTAAAGCTTGAATGCATTCATGACATAGCCATTTAATTGTACTTGATACATTGTAAGCTTAAAAACTGTAATAAATCCCCCACATGAAAGGAATCTAAAATGATGAATACCCACGGTAACTAGTAGTTAACTCAAAAACAATAGAAAGAACTTTGCCAAAGAACCGAGCCTCTACAAGGACTAAGCCTAAATCAAATGTTTCTTGGAATAATCAAATCATCAATCTTAGATGACTATTTGACATTATTTTTACGATATGTAGTCTGCTATAGGATATTTTCTACAACTTCGAGTTCCTAATGGCCATGGAAACATCAAGATTAGACACATCTAGCTAAGTATTTTGATTAGTTTAATAGGAATGGAAGAAGGATTATTTTTTGTTGTGTTCTGTTATCTACTTTCCTCTCTAATTTTGGAGCTCTCTTTTCATTTATTCAATGAAAAGTTTTATTTTTATTTTTCACTGATGTCATATTTATCAATATTAGAATTTTCCATATTTATGCTGATCTTCTGTTTTCAGATTATTTCTTGCTACTGGGATCACAGAATTAGTCTCTTCACATGCGTGTGCCTTTTCCCTCCGTAAAATTTGTGAAGATGCAACTGCTGTAATCTTTGAACTGCCAAATTTGGAAATTTTGATTTGGATAGGAGAGGTATTAAACTCTCAGCCAAATTTATGAAATTCTTGGTGACTGATATCATAGATGAAATTTAAAATTCTATCCTACACATAATCTATTTTTTGTTATAATAAACACTTTTCATAGAATGCAATATGTGACTGGTAGAAACTCTCTTGGCCTTGAAATGAAAACATAATTTTATGAAAATTTATTATTTTGTCTCTTTCTCTTTCTCTTTGAATAGATTCATATTATATCTTGACATGTTTGCGTAATGATTTTTTGGACTAACTAGCTTTCAATTTCCTAGAGTCTAGAGAAGTTGCATTTACCTTTGGAGGACGAGGAAGAAGTGGTCAGTGCAGTAAGTTTGATCCTTGGTTCGGTTCCTAATAAAGAACTGAAAAGCAACTTGTTGGCTAGACTACTTTCATCAAGCTACGAAGCAATTGAGAAACTAGTAAGTTTCTACTTGTAACTAATTTGAGACTCTTTTCTCCTTTCTTGTTTTATTGTAGGTGTCTTTGGAAATTTCTTGCTGCACAAATGTATCAATTAACCATATAGGCATATACCATCTTGCAAGGATTACTTGGCATTAGCCAAACGGATTCACATTTTTCAAGTTTTCCCGACAAGAAACTCTTAAAATATCTTGGTTATTGGTCCCTAAGGAGTGGCACGGTAGTCGAAGGCTTGAGTTTTGAAGGTTTGCTCCCTTCAAGGGCCTAGGTTCGAGACCCACCTATGACATTAATTGTAGACACCTCCCGTGTCTCCATTTCGATGTCTCCCGGTGCATGGCCTAGAGACGGGCGTGGTTAATCCAGGTATAATGGAGTGAAGCTTCGATTTCCTTGTTTCCAAAAAAAAAATCTTGGTTATTTGTATTCATTAAATTTATAGGTTTACTTATGCTCCAAGGGATTGGAGAATTCCCTTAAATGGGGCCTGGAAAAATCTCTTTGCTTGAACCCCAAGTGACTCTTTACCTATAAAAAGAAAATGAGTCTCCACATATAAGGAAAGTGAGCCATGTAAAGTGAAGTGAGAAAAGTCTGTGAGTGAGGATTAATAGAGTAAGAGTCTTCTCTCAAGAGCAAAAGTTCTTTGTTCCAAATTTCCAAGTATTTGTCTCTTTCCTTCTGTGTTAATTTCTTCAGCATGAACTTATGAGGATTACATTAGGTTTTTTTATCACAATTTGGACAATACTCTGGTTTAATAATCCAGCAATCTTTCACATTATTTCTGATTTAGATAAAATTAATTGGTATGATGTCCATTGTATATGTGGAGTTGAAATCAGAACATATACTGAACTTTTTTTTTTCGGTAGAAGTTAAAGAAAGAAGAAAGAAGGGAAGAACTTTATTAGGTGGTAAATCTTCCACCTGGTTTTTGTTTAATTATTTTCCATTGTGCGTCTTTTCAAAAAAAAAATCCGTTGTATATGTGTGTTCAGTTGCAGGTTTGGGTTTGCAAGGTCTATCTCTCTTCTCTGCTTTGACTTAGGGTGCTGGTCTTGACATCAATTCTTTTTTTTTTTTTTTTTTTTTTTTTTCGTTTCTTGAGTTCATCTCTCTCTGGTTCTAAACGGAGGCAGCAAGAATATAAAAGAAATCTAAGTTCTGACTGGAGGATTATGAAATGTTCCTTTTCTTTTTTATGGTAAGAAAATGTGCTTTATTGAGAGAAATGAAAGAATATCTAAAGGCATACGAAACAAAAAAGACAAAAAAGGAGCCTAACCTTACATAAAAGGACTCCAATCCCAAAGAAGCGCTTAGTTACACTAAATACGTAGTGACTAACGCTTTAAAGTTTGATTGTCAAGCCATTTTAAAGTTTGATGGCGATAGTATTAATGATGAAGTATCCAGTATTGCATCCCTTGGGCGTTTTGACAGAGTTCTTTAGTTTTATATTTGGTGTTCTTGTACAGCTTCAAAGCTTTTTTTTTATTTCTGGCCTTTGGCGGTAAAGAATTTTGACTATCTTTTTTGATACTTTGATTGAATAATTTTAATTTTCTATCGATGGTATCTTTGCTTTACTATTTTATTTTATTATAAATATAATGTGTATGTTATGTTTAGGCATTCACGGTACAGTATCCTTCATGTTAATTTTACTCTATTAGAATACAGTTCCACGTGTGTTCATTCTTTAGTATTGTAACTTTTTTCTCTCAAATCTTCTTTCACTTTTTTTAAGTCATTATAATGGGGCTTTTTTGCTTGGAACTTCTGATTTAGGGAGCTTCATTTGAGTGAGGCCCTAATTAAACGGAAAGTTTAATAGTTGAAGTCTTGGGAAGTCTAATTTCTGATCCTGCATACGGATCCTGGGTTTTCTTTTCTGTGGAAAAACTTCTATCAGTTAGAGGTGCTAGAGATGAACACATAAGTATTTCTCTAGAACTAGCAGAAACAGGTAGTTTGATGCTGATAATTGCAGTTAAAAAGTTGTCATCTTGTCAAACAACAAATTATTTCAGAAGAATTTTCTTGCTTCATATTCTAATTTCTCAGTTACTCTCCCCGCCATTTTTGGTAGTTCTTGAGCTTGTGATTCAGTTGAATCATTAAAATATGATCATTTCTGTTTGAGTTAATTGTATATCATCAGTAAATTCAAATGTGAAGTGTATCGTATTTTTCAGGTTGATGAAGATAACGCGCTATCTCTGAGTCAGAATCCAGCTACTTACACAAAAACCTTAACTTCTGCTGTGAGGGGCCTGTATAGGTATTCATGATTAAATAACTTGTTCTTTTGTGATTGCAGGTTAATTTAATTTAAAGATGGTCAAACTCCATTTTTGTTCTTAATTTCTGAAGTTATACTATTGGTAACCGAAATTCAGTGTTAATTGGAGTGTCTTTTTTAACTTCCAATATTTTTTCACAAAAGAAGAAAAAAAATGAAATACAAGAGACTTGTATCATCTATCTACTTTTTCTCTTTCTAAACCCTCTCCAAGAAATGTTATGGTTGTTCAGTTCCTCCTCCTCAAATGTCGTTCTTTTGGCACAGGGAAGAAAAGAGACCTCTCTTCGCCTGAAAGGGGTTTCGTCCATCTCATACTTTTCATATCTTTATCTTAGACACCAATAACCTCTAACGTTCTCTCAAATCATCTCTTTTTATATTGGCGGTTCACAAGTGACCTCCAGTGAAGCATCTTTTGGCGACTCCAGACACTCACTGGATACCATAGCCCTTCAATGGTGGCAAAGAATTTCCTTCCTTAGATCAGAGAGGTTTCCTTGAAGAAGCTCCAAATGTTCACCGACAAACCTCTTTCGACATTCTTTCAGCACTTTCTCCGTATATTGATGACAAATGTTGTTACTTAGAACCTGGTGGTTGTTTTTTCTGTTAAATCATTGATTAAAGCCCTCGATATTTCAGAGCTTTTTTATACACCTCTTTTAAAGTTTGTTGCCTTTTCAAAAAAAGAGTTAATGGATAAAAAGAGTCCCAATGAAATTGCAATTTTTGCATGGATTCTCCTCTTTGGAAGTCTTAATTCGGCAGATTCGTTGTAGAAAAAGTTGCCAAAGGTTGCCTTGTCACTCTGATAGGGTTGGCCATTTAGAAGAATTATGGTTAATATAGGGGTATATGAATAATTAAGTAGGGAGTTTGTTAG
>JBBMEG010000021.1:12114130-12133906 GCA_037832605.1 Cyclanthera cordifolia | reverse complement strand
ATATCCCACATCGGTAAGGTGGGGAGTCCTCCAACCACATATAACACAAGGTGGGCTACTCCTCTCATTGCCAATTGATTTTGAGATGGATGTCCACACTTTCTAACAGTCATAATAGAATATGCAATGTACCTTACCTGAGTTTGGCATTTCAAAAGAACTGTTGGTGCTTGATATGTCATATAATGAAGGAAATATGTAGTTCAGCTTTTTTTTATTGCAAAAAAAAAAGCATGAAAGCCTCATATTTCATGTTAAGCGTAAAATCCCCTGAGATTTGAGCCCTTGAAATGGTGAAAAACTTTGTGCATGATGTTAATGAGTCATATTTGTTGTTCCTTTTTGTGATCTTAGTCGTCATCTTTTGTATTCAACGCAAGTGGCTCGCGTTTAGATGGTGATGACGTTTTGTGTGTATATTAATGCATTTTGCCTTGTTTTCTGGGAGTTATGAATTGAAGGAAATGAAAAACTTCATTGAGACGCTCAATAACAATGAGATCTTCTAGTTTTTGTTTCATACTATTCTTCTTGCAGTCGAATAGTAAAATATTTTTATAACTGCTCTTTATGTCCCATGAGCTCCAATTGGAGGCCTTCTGCAATTTTGTTGGCTTTTTTTCATTCTCCTTTTGCTTAGTTTCGCATATAAAGCCTTTACAAGGCGAGCAATGAAGTTAACACTTAACCTCTTAACCAGGTTCATAAGTGTGCAACAATTCTGCAACAGTTGGCAGCAATTTGCAGTGTCAGTGAAAGAACGGACTTGAAAGCTGCCCTGCGCTGGGAATCTTTGCATGGCTGGCTACTATCAGCGGTTCTATCTCTCTCTCTCCCCCTTTCTCTCTTTCCTCATATACATCTGTGTGTGTGTCGGGTTGTAAATTTTGACTGTACACAATAGTTTTCATAATTCAAAAGGAACAGGATGATTTTGCTATGGATCATTATACTTTAATTTACTTCGAAAGCTTTTTAATAATTTGAAAGCAAATTAAGTCAATATGCATGCTAAAAAAAAATCGTTTTGACTAATAGAGATCAAAGTAGTTTTCTGATTTGTAGAACTAATGTGGAATGTGGAAGATATAGAACTGTTTGAATTATCATATAGGCTCAATTATAAGGCGGTCTTTTCTACAAACCAGTGAAGCACTAAATTCTCTGGAAGCTTGACAGATGTAAAAATTTTAATCTTTCGCGAGGGGTCATTTAACTTTTTGTAATTCAGTTGTCTAGCATCCCTCTCTATTACTTTTCTCATTTGGTTAAGAATAGGATAATCAACAACATATTCATTAACTAATATAGTTTTCAGATCCATGGCTGCTGTTCTATAATTGAAATGAAATCAGGACTCAATTTGATATTTCTTTGCTAACTGACTTTTCTTTTACTTCTTTTATTTGTTTGTAACTTTGTGCTAGTTGGCATAATTAAATTTACCCCAACCTATGAGTTTAAGCTTTTAGGTTGATTAGTGATTTACATTATTCAACATGATATCAAGAGGTCTTGAGTTCGAGTCCTTGCTAAGTCGTTTCCTCCCCATTTAAAATTGATTTCTACTTGTAGGGCATTTATCAAATTTCTAAGACTCACAAGTGAGGGGAATATTAGTTGGCATAATTAAATTTATCCCAACCTATGAGTTTAAGCTTTTAAGTTGATTGGTGATTTACATAATTCAACACATTTTGATTATTGATAGTGTATAGTTCTTCCAGGTGCAGGCTCTCCCACTTGAATATTTAAAACCAGGGGAAGTAGAAACTCTTGTACCACTATGGTTAAAGGCCCTTGGAGATGCAGCCTGTGACTACCTTGAAAGTAAAAGTTGTGATGAAGTAAAGACTAACTATGGACATATGCAAGGGAAGGGTGGACGAGTTCTGAAGCGTCTAGTTCGTGAATTTGCTGACGGTCACCGCAATATCCCAAACGTGACTTGATTGCTGTATGATATCTATAACATCATTAGAGGAGCCCCAGCTCTTAGCTTTCTGCTTATGGCCCCTTCTGCTGAGGCGTATTTGGCGGTTGAAAGTTCAAACATGTGGCTGATTTGGAAGCATAGTCAATCTCGGGCAATATCCTGAATAAATTACGATCATCCTCTGTAGCTTATTGTTGTACAGTGCCACATTCCAATTTTGTTAGATCTTCAAAGGTTGAAGTTTTGTTCATATCATTGATTCTTTTTTTGCCTTTGAAGCTCAGGTCAGATTTTTGTGGCTATTAGAGATGATATCATACTGATGAAACATGTGAAACAGAACCACGTTATTTATTGGTGAAGAAAGCCTTGCAGAAGCTAAAAACTACTTTGATGAAACCAGCTTGTGATGATGGAAAAAGGTGATCTTGCTTCATTTTTTTTTTTTTTTTTTTAACTAATGAACTCTGGTTTAGACTTTTACTTGTTATGAAGTATTTAACATTGTAATATCACACAGGATATGTTCTATAAGCTGTATTGTTATGCTTTTTAGTTCTAAGAATTTAACATTGTAACGTTCTAAATTTTAATCCCTTAACGTCTGAGAATCTTTTTTCCAAAAATTAGCCATTGGTAATTTGATTACTCTAGAGGCTTGACAATTTACGGGACATTTATAGTCATGTGAGAATTCCACTTTACATTTTGTAAATGAAATTATGTAAATGCCCTATATTTATAGTTTGTGAGAAACCAAAATTATTTAGTTTAGGTATACTAATGTACTGGATTGAGCAGACATTCGTCTCAAAACCATCCATTGGAAATGAGAGGAAAAACTCACCGATCTTATAAATGCTAGGAATTCTCTCAACTTTTTAGTGTGGGTACATCAACATATCTCTTCAAAATAGTATTTTTTTTGTATCTGTCATTCTTAAATTGAATTTCATTTTCATTTTTATCTGATTGAATATTCGTTTGGATTTAACGAATTTTAATACCATGTTAGATAGTATAAATATTCATCTCAAAACTATTGGTAATGAGAGGAGTAGTTCACGTGACAATCATGAAAAGAAAAGTTTATATATACCTTAAAGTTTTTTTTTTTTTGATATTTCTGTGGGTCACTTCACACATATTGCATCTATTTTTCACATATTGCCTCCTATAGGATATAAGATCAAGGTTTCAAGTTTGTAACAAATGTAACACTAAATCAAGTTGACAAAAAAAGACAACCATGAATTAATTCCTGTTATCAAGTTTTTCATGAAATCTTGTCAGGTTTGACGTTTGAATTTGATTAATTTAACTTCAAGTTTTGAAGTTAAATAATAATCTATTACATTAAATCACATTTAGTAGGAGGGGAAGGTTGCTACAACATTTATACTAACATTTATTTAGCTCCGGCAATTTATAACAAACGTAACACTACACTCGAATTTTATTTTGGATGAAGACTAAATTGTTATTAACTATCAAAAACTAAATTATTGTGCAACAAAATTCAAGGTTATTACGAATATGAATAACATATAGATTGAATCTTTACCATTAAAATACCATTTTGGTCCCCTAGATTTTGAGTATTTGCTTCATTTTGGTCCTTAGATTTTGGAGTGTTCAATTTTAATCTTTTAACTTATTAATTGAAAATTTTTTTATTTAACAATATTATTATTTAGGAACCAAATTGAAACATTTAAAACTACAGGACTTAAATTAGACAAACAACAAAGTCAAGGTACCAAAATTGGATATTTTAAAGTATAGGGGACCAAAATAGAACAAATATCAAAATCTAGGAATCAAAATGATATTTTAACCAATCTTTATACACTAATAACTTAAGAATTAAATCACTCGAAGTATGAACACATGAGCCGAAAATGTTTTTATTAAACATGCAAGCTTGTCTAATCTCAAATTACAAGTTTTTGGAGAATCGACTCTTTATCTTAATTTATTAAATAGTTTCTCCAAAAACAACGTGTCATTAAATGAATGTTCCGATTCAGCAATCAGCAAGCTGGATGAGTTGCTGAACAACAGCAGGATCTGCAAGTGTGCTAATGTCTCCAAGTTCATCCAATTGCTTCGACGCTATTTTCCTCAGAATTCTTCTCATTATTTTTCCACTCCTTGTTTTTGGAAGTCCAGGCGCCCAATGGATTTTGTCAGGTGCTGCAAAAGCCCCTATCTGAAAGTATTCACACATTTCGGGCGTGTTAGGGGCAATAATTGATTGTGGTTCGTTAGTATGATTAAATTTATCTCAATTCATAAGTTTAACATTTTGGGTTGATTGGTAATCTACATAATTTAATATATCAGGTTCTAAGTTCAAGTTCACGTCAAGTCGTTTCTCTCAATTTTAAATTGATTTTTCTTGTAAGGCATTTTTCAAATTTCTAAGCCCACAAATGAAGGGAGTGTTGGTTGATATACTTAAATTTACTCTTACTCACAAACTTAAATTTTTTTGATTGATTGGTAGTTTAACATAATTCAACCATTATTATAAACGGACGATTATTATAATAGAAAATGTTTTAATAACATACATTTGGGATAACAGGTTATTACAACAGGAGTTAATAACCTTTGTTTGGAGTCCAATTTATTATAATAGACAATTACTATGTTGGAGAGCTTTCTTATGACATGAGTTATATTATAACAGGGCAGGAAGGCAGGAGGGTTATTATGATTGAAATGAGAACGTTATGATACTACGGAATGAAATCTCCAGGAGTATGTCAAGACTGACCTGGTCTTTTTTTTCTTTTCTTTTTTTTTTTTTTTGATAATTTTTTGATAAGAAACAATTTCATACAAAAGCAATAAGGATCCCGAAGGGTTACAAAAGCCTGACCTGCTTTCTAACCGTGAGAATAAGGCTTTTCCGTAGCTCTTCGCTATAAGCAACGCCGTCCACAAGAGTCACAAATGCATAAATGCCTTGTCCTTTTACCTGCAGCATATATATATAAATATATATATATATACCAAATAAAGCCAAAATTTTCGATTGCAGCAAGTACAGGAATTACATTCATCAGTGATTCTCATAAACTCACAATAAAATGAAACCACCAAACCTACCTCATGTTCTATACCAACTACCGCAGCTTCCACACATTGAGGATGTGAAACTAGGGCAGATTCCACTTCTGCTGTGCCTATACGATGCCCACTGCAAAAAATAACCATGCCCAAAATGCAGCTTCCTTCAGAAGAGACAATGCCGACTTACCAAAAAATTAACTTTTGTACAAGGTGATATACAGACAGTTGTAAATATATGGCTTATACATATCATAGGATCATACTGAAGAAACGGTAACAAACCTGACATTGATGACATCATCAACTCTTCCGGTAAGCCAGTAGTAACCATCCTTATCCCTTGAAGGTAGAGTACATATCTTAGTATTCTTTTTTAATAAGGAACTTCGATGTATTACTTAGCACAATTGTAATACTAAACACAAGTTCTTCCGTTTCAATTTTGTTTTTAAGGATACTCTGTTCAAGACATTGCGGCCAATTACAAGTTTTCTTAGAAGTTTATTAGTTTCGTTTGTTGTTTTGTTGGCTATTCTCTCCCTGTTTTGTATTTTTAGTGTTCTGTAATTCTTTCTTTCTTTTTTTTTTTTTTTTTTTGCTTCCATCTAGTAACCATGAGCTTTATCTCTGTTCACGATCTCAATTAAAAACCTGTTTCCTTGTCAGAAAAAAAAAATACTAAACACAAGTTCTTTAAGTGTGAGCAATATCAAACTCTAGAATTACCTGTTGCAGCCATCGCCAGTAAAGTAATAGCCAGGGAATGGCTTGAAGTAAGTTGTTTCATATCTTTCTTGATCATTATAAAGCGTTCTAAATGCTGAAGGCCATGAACTTTTCAAGCATAGATATCCACTGCATTCACCTTTAATCTCATTCCCTTTTTCATCCACGAGTACAGGCTACATTTGCACCAAGAAAATTTGAGGATGAAAGATGATCATTCATGGAGGGGAAATATAAGAATGAAATGTTGAAAAGGTTAGCTGCTCAAGCATCTTTACATACTTTAACTCCAAAAAACGGAAAAGTAGCGGAACCTGGCTTCTGAGCCCATGCACCAGGTAATGGAGTAATCTGCAAGACAAAGATTATGGTTACTCCTTGAAGACAAACTTCTATGTTAGCTACGAGCTACAAGAATTTTTGAAATGAACAAAGTTGCAATAATAAGAAAAACTCTGGAAATCTAAGGGAAAGTGTTATGACAAGCTTGATAAACACAACTGGTTAAACTTCTATTATGAACACCATTGAAGTAATCCTTTACAACTGGTTAAACTTCTATTATGACCACCATTGAAGTAATCCTTTCTTTTTTATTTTATGTCCTCTTCCTTCTAATAAAGGATATGAAACGAAGTATATGTCCATTAAAGTTGAGGATTACCAAAACATGTCATGAAAAGGAGACTACAAAAAGATTTTCCATTAATGATAGTCGTAGATAATGGTTCCATTTGGTCTTCCGGGATATCTCATCTCCACATTTGTATGATTCTCTTTCAATCAATGAATAACTCATGTATGTATGTGTGTGTATACATATATAGTTGTAGAGAAAGGTTATAACATTTTCTATCCGAACAAGCCTTAACGATATTATAAAATGCATTTGCGAGTGTATACGTGCCCCACCAATCCTTTCATCCATATGGGTGTGTTCCTTTGAACCATCGAAAAGCTTTTGTAGCCTTGAGCCTATGGGTTCCTTGATTAGCCTTTTCAAAATGTTAAGAAAAAGACTTTGGGGCCAAATGGAGAAGTCGAATCAAGTATCGAATTTCCAATAAATTCTATTCCTTTCCTTTTACCTCTCTTGATGGAAGACCAGGTAGAAAAAGAAATAAAAACTTTTAAGGCGATTAAGACGGGATTATTCATTCTTTGCATTTTGTTTCTGATACAAAAATAATTATTCATTATATTAAAAAAAAAAAAAAAAACTAGTTTTTAGTAGTTCTACATGGCTCCAACGGTTACAGATACTACTGTTAGAAAATGTGGGCATCCATCTCAAAACCAATTGGCAATGAGAGGAGTAGCCCACCTTGTATTATATGTGGCTAGAGGACTCCCCACCTTATCGATGTGGGATATTTGAGATCCTCAACACGCCCCCTCAAGATGGGGCCTCTTCGGGGCTCACCAATCTTGAATCGGATCTCAATTTCATTTTATTGGACCGAATACCCGTTTGGGCTTAATGGGCTCTGATACCATGTTAGAAAGTGTGGGCATCCATCTCAAAACCAATTGGCAATGAGAGGAGTAGCCCACCTTGTATTATATGTGGCTAGAGGACTCCCCACCTTACCGATGTGGGATATTTGAGATCCTCAACAACTACCAGCCTAACAACTTACAGGCTTGCAGCCAACTAATCTTGAACTAACTACGAACTAATCTTGGAAAATAGAGAATCAGGAAAATAAGGCAGCAGCCTTAAAAGAGAGAGAAATCTCAAATGCCCAGTCTTGATAGGCATATAGCAGTAGGAATAGGCAAGTGAAAGGAAACTGTCATTTCCAAAGGAGGGAAAACTATGGGACATAAAGACCTATGATACAAAATAGTAGATGGATACTTGTGCAAAAAGAAATCTCAAAGTACAAGCCCCAAAGAGGCGAGAAAAGCACAATACCTTTCTATAGTTTTGAGTTATACACATTGAGCCACGATCTTGAGTTATTACACAAATTGAGCGAGATCTTGTGTGTACTCATCAGGAGACAAATGGGACGAAAAGCCAATGTGCATAGTTAAGGCGCTCATACATTTCTATGAGGCCAAAGAGTCAAATTCTCACACCACATAGCACTTGTTAGACTAACGTGTGTTAAAAAGTTGACATTCAGGTAACAAACATGGTTTCTACACATGAAAAAATGGACCTTATAGGAAATTCCTTTTTTCATTTTTCGAAAATTAATTAAACTAAAATACCATAAAATGGACCCTATAGGAAATTCCTTTTGTCATTTTTAGAAAATTAATGAAACAAAATACCATAAAGCCAATTTTTATCAAAATGGCTTATAAAAAAATAATAACATTAAGCCATTTCTTAATGAAAATATATTTATACCATGAAGCCACCGGTTTCGGTTTGCCACCAAGTGTCTGATATAGGACACCTCGACTCTCCAACCACATTGAAGAACCACCTACAAAAAATCAATGTGCATTTTATGCATCCTCTAATCGAAGGAAGGTTAAGCCTTTGGCTTCTCTTTTTTTTTTAATAAGCCTGAAATATTAAGATAACATCATGAATATTCTAACCTCCATGCACTGGGATTGATGGGCTCGCCCACACTTCCAAGAACGCGTAAGGATTTTCTAGAGTAACGAGTAACATGCTGCAGGATGGATTTTTTAGAGTGATAAGCATACCATTTATGATTTTTTTTTTCGACAAGGTACCATTTATGTAGTATTTTAAAATTTAATAAGATCATGATGAAAAGTTTACATTCACTATCGAATAGGATATTTAATATAATATTAAAAAAATTTGTTTGTAGAAAAAAAGAACTTACAAGGAAAAGGAACCTAGTCCCACATAAAAAGATTATATAGGAGCTCAAAGATTATCCATAAAAAATCAGAGAAAAAATATAAGACAAAAAATAACCCAACGCCAAGTGTTCAAAGACTACAGAGATGCGTTAAGACAAATACTTCCTCACATCTCTCATCTCCCAAGAATATTTTCAAAAGTTCTTTCAAATTTTAATTTCCTAATATCACAAATGAAAATAATTAAAAGGGATCCTACCATAATCACCTCCACAAACTCACAAGTTAGATCTTATTATGTAGTGCCATATTATCTTAAAGCAACAACTTTTGGATTTGATTCAACCAACATTAAGATTAGATCCATGACGTACCTCATTCCCCTCACGCATTAGAGACCGTACTAATGTTGGAGCAGTATAGAATATAGACACCTTAAACTTATCGACTATGTCCCAACAACGTCCAGGATCAGGATAATTTGGAGCCTACAGCAGGAAAGATGCAGTTCTCTGTCAAGACTTCAATTCTTTTTTTAGGCACAAACAGAACATATAATGACTATTAACACTCCTAGCAAAACTGAGCCTTCTTAGTTCTTACTATTCGGCAAAAAAAACAACATACAGAGGTTTCCAAAAGCCTGCCTCACTATACAACCAAAGCCTAGCCCAGAATGGTTCTGCCATCTGGCATGAACAGAGATTGTCTAACATTTGCTCCTAATGTTGGTGTACATCATTCTAAGAAACAGATATTTTAGCATAATAGATATGTTTTAAATACTAATTATATTGAATAATGTCAATAATAATATAGGTCAAACATTTGTTAGACACGTATCGAATAGACACATAATAATATAGAAAAAGATGAGAGATTTTTGAGAATACATCAATTTTCTTTTCATTAAGGATATAAATGCATAAACTGTGGGCATCCATCTCAAAACTAATTGGCTAGGAGAGGAGTAGCTCACCTAATCGTATATATATGTTGAAGAATCCTCACCTTTTCAATGTGGGAGAATAGCCACAAGGTGAGTATCTCCAACATGCCCCATCAAGATGGCGCCATATTTGGAAAAGTCATCTTGGACTAGATCCAAATTTGAGGCCCAGAATATACCCGCTTTGGCTCACTATTAATTCAATTTTTTCGACCAGAAATGACAAGAGAAATAAAAAGAGGCTAATGATTAAAAACAAAAAGTCCAACCGGGGAATTCGAAGAAGAACTAAAGCACAAGAAAATTAAATACAAATAAAATCTTTCCAAATAAAGAAAATATCTTGCAACGAAAACCCATGGAATGATTTGGAGATAGAACATCTTTTATTACAAGAAACTGAAATCAATAATTGATAGAACAACAACCAGATGCTTTAAACTATCAAAGACCAAATAAATTTGAAATTTTCGATCATTACCCCTTCAAAGACTACAACACTAGCTCCATTGAGCAAAGGCCCATATGTGACATAGCTGTGCCCAGTGATCCAACCACAGTCAGCTGTACACCTAAAATAAGGAGAAGGATACTTGGTGAAACTATAAATATAAATGTACGTTGAAGAAGATTAAGGTTGATCTTAGTTTCGAAAATACCAGTACACATCAGATGGTTTGTAATCAAATGCATACTTGAATGTTGTTGCAGTATACACCATGTATCCTCCAGTTGTATGAAGAACACCCTTCAAAACTCAAATCATAACTTTTCCAGACACAAAGTAGACAAGCAGCAACTCTAGATAATGGAAAAGGTTTACCTTTGGCTTTCCAGTACTCCCACTAGTATAAAGCAGGAAAAGTGGAAACTCAGAATCAACCCATTCCACTGTACATGTGGTTGGATATGTAGGGACAACATCCTGCATACGTTAAACCAAACCGTGAGCACCTACAAAAAGATAGTGTTTCACTGTTGCAACTGAAACATATAAAACACAAATTTACAGCTCTTGTCATGAAACTTGTGAAATTCATATTAAAATAACTAACAAGAATTTTCCCTTAATGTCTCAAAAAATGTATACAGGATAACTATAAAATATTAATTGTTTTCCAGATTCATTATCTGATGACACAGTTTCATATGACTTGTCTTAAGCGGTAGAAAAACCATAAGAAAACATATATACACAATTGGATGTTCATGTTTGATAGCATGCAGCAAATACATATATCAGCAGGAAGCAAGGGGCACTGAACAACATTCAATATTTCTAGAAATTCAGTAACATGAGGTAGGATATACAAAACCTGCCACCATATATCCCTCCCTTCCTTCCATTTAGTAGATTCTCTATTTAGAGCTGACTCATTCTCGTAGGTAAGGCACATTGCTGGAGGAAGAGAAGAAGAAGGTTAGAAAGAAGAAAAATGCAAAATAGGAAGACTTTCTAGCAGATAAGCAACAAATAAGATTATTTCGTTAGGAAAACTACTTCACTCAGGTGGTGTGAGACCATCTGAGGTACAAACTCTAATGTACTCACTACCCATCCACCTGACCTGACAACAGTTTTTTTTTTAAGAGACAGACAAACGAACCTTCAAATGTATCCATAAATAATCATAAGACATAGCTAAAAAAATCAATTGGAGATTAAAAAGAAATTTGTTTATATAACTTGTAAGAATTAGTGAAACTGAAAATGATAATATATTTCCCAAAGAGTGGCAGTGGCCTCCTCCACGGTTGACCAGAAAACAGTAGATATCACAAAAGGCTGATCAATTTTTTTTTTTTTTTTTTTTTGAGATTACAACCAAAGGATGCTCAATAAGTTGCAAGTAGAAAGAAAAGGCGCAGCATAGTAAATTCTACTACAAGTCTTGCTCACATGAAGGCAATGGCTGCAATCATCCCTATTATAATAGCACAAGACACAGTCACACACCAAGAAAGGAAGGTTCCTTCTTTGCATTTTTATTTTCAAGAAAAAGTCTGCCCTCAATAGAATCTCCCGAACTCAAAAATTGTCTAAAAATAATTTCACTACTAAACTAACAACTCCGAAAACAGGAAGGCAAAAGCTCCAAAGACAACAGTTCGTCAAACTCAATTCTTGCAAACAACAACCAATTACTTCAAAATGGTGTACTATTCAGGTAATTTTCACAGCATTTTTTCTTAAATAAATTAATAATAGGTAGGAGTAGAACTCTTCAAGGAAAAAGGAATAACTTGATTTCTATTACTTGCTACAAACTTCCTTGTACCATTTAGGGTCCTAATGCCTACAAAAGAAAGGTTAACATAAATAGTAAATTGCAATTTCAATCAAGAAACACAGTTCTTCTACAAGAAACCAACGTCAAGAAACGCTGTTGTGAAGTAAGGTTCTTAAATACCAAGAAAAAATGTAAGGAAACATAATTAAAATAACAAAAATCAATGTAAAAGACACAAAAGTTACCCACCCACAGAGACTGCATTTTGTGATGAATCTGTTAGAGCAGCATCTACAATATCTTTAAGGTGGATAACTTTAGAACCCCGTTTAAAAGCATTGCAAGTAATCACAATTTTTGGTTTGCAATCTATGATTCTTTGGGCGAGCGATTCTGAAGAAAACCCCGCAAAAACAACCTGAAAAAATAAACCTCCACTTATGATAAATGACAAGCAATTGATAGACATGAGATCCCAGGTAAATGGACAAGGGCTGGTAAAGTTTATGAATACCGAATGAATAGCACCAATTCGAGCACATGCAAGCATGGCAATTGGAAGTTCCATAAGCATGGGCAGATAAATCACAACAGCATCCCCTTTCCTTACGCCATTGTCTTTCAAGAAGTTTGCTAGCTTTGACAGATGGATAAGGTCAAAGTCAGGCCAAAACAGCTGTAAAAGTGTCTATACGGTATGAAGTATTGTAACAAAAACACAGAATTTTTGTAACAACCTGACAAACTTTGTTCAGAAGCTGAGTGTAAGTTAAGGTGCCATCAAAGCCAGGCTCATTTCCTTCCCAGTAGAGTGCAACCTTTTCCCCAAGTCCAGCCTCAATATTTCTGTCGAGGCAGTTGTAACAAATGTTGGTGATTCCACCTTGAAACCACTGCTCCAAATAGACCATAATTAAAAATAAAGAGAAATGGAGGTTCCATTAGATAGCATTTCGAATTGGAAAATTAAGCTCGTAAACACTACTTCTAGTTAAAAGTTGGTTAACTTAAGAAAAATAGTTACAAAAACCATGATGAGATAAGCAGAAGACAAGCTTAATTGTCCAAAAAAAAAAACGAATCTCAGATTAGTAGAAACAAACTTAATTTACAAGATCATGAGAATTGAGGCTCACCTCTATCTTGATTTCACCTTTTCGAACATCAAGATTCTCAGAGTACACTTGCTGATTCCATTTATGTTTCCAAAAGAATTCAGAAGATGCAATGTCGGACCAAAACCCAGCAGGATCCTCAATGGACCGATTGTACATCTCCATATACTGAAAAAGAAGGAGAACCATAATTAGATTCGAAAGCAGAAATCCAAACCCAGATGTCAATAAAGAAGAACAAACAGTTAATGAAACTAAATAACCGGACCTGATCTTGGGAGGAAACAAGAGCAGAGGAAGAGAATTGGTCACTGGGTGAGACGAGAAGATCATCTTCAGAAGCAGGAGACCCGAGGACGGTAGCATTCAGCCTCGATACCTTCCGAGCCGAATTCTCCGATGCTGTCACATCGGGGAAACCCATGGCGGCTCTGGTAATTGAGAAAGATCCGGCAGAAAAACGGCGGAGACAAGAAGAATTAAAATAAACAATTTTACGATAAGAATTCACGTTACGCTGCTCCTTAATCGAATTAGGATTAAGATTGGCAGCAAAATGAAATCGAAAGGCTGGATTGAAAGAGATCGCCGGAAATGGAGGGGAATCGTAACAAGATATCGTAGTAAACACAGTATTCGCCATTTTTTATCACTCCAAACCAAACTCTTTTTAATTCGAAGATGAAGATTTTTGGTAATAAATAGTAAGGATTTGAATCGAGCCAAATGTAGCTGTCGCTATATATCCAATCCACGTTGGACAGAAAAAGACGATTTCTGTTTCTAATTCCTCCTATTATTCTGTACACGATTTCACAATTATAAACCCTAAATCTATGAAACCTATACCTAAATGGAAGTTCGTTGAAAGGAGAAAGGAGAGAGCTAACCTTTTAGTAACCATGGCCGGGACAAATTCTGAGTGCCGATGAAGCTCGTGGCGCGGTGTTGCCGCAGAATCGAGAGATATTACTGATTATTCATAGGAATCGATGACGGATTGTTGAAGATTAGTAAGATGAGATACAGATTTGTTGGATGGCAGTGCACAGCCATTGTCGTTGAACCATTTGGAAAATTGAAGATCCGTTTCAGTTTGAGAATAAAGACAAGGAACGGAAAACAATGTAACTGTTTCTTGACAAAGAATCTTTGGAATAGTGAATGGTGTTTCAGTGTCTCTAATGTGAATCAAGTAATGTGAGTTGCAAATGGTATTTTTACCTTTTGTTAGGGGGTGTAGTGTGTGAGTTTTTTTTTTTTTTTAGTACAAGTTGGGGAGGAGGACAACAGATCCTACATAGAAGATACTATAGGAACTTGAACTACTATCGAGTGGATGCATCACTAGTGTCGGTTGAGTTATGTTCGCTTTGACGGGTGTAGTGTATGAGTTGATAATGGTATTTCACTTCTTTGAAAGTAAAGAGTGAGTGTTAGTGTGTTTCACTTTTTTGGGAGTACATAGTGAGTTGTAGTCTTATTTCACTCATTTGATTTGGAGTGTGAGTTGCAACTGTTTTTCATTGTTTTATAAGTGCATGATAAGTTGCTAGTCGTGTTTCACTTCTTTAGTGTAGAGGGTGAGGTGGAGTCGTGTTTCACTATTTTGAGAGTGCATGTTGAGCTATTTAATTGTGTTTCACTCCTTTGAAAGTGTATGGTGAGTTGCTAGTTGTGCTTCGTTCCTTTAAAAGTGGAGGGGTGAATTATTAGTTGTGTTTCACTAATTTTAGAGTATGGTAGTGAGTTGCTAGTAATGACTCACTCATCTAGAAGTGTAATCTTGTTGTGAGGAAGGTACACTATGCACCCGAGCTACACACGGTAGTTCATGGTTTGATTGGTGCATTCTTTTTTAGTAGGGTATTACAAGTCAAAGTGTGTTTGAGCATAGATCAATGATCTTTCCTACTTAAGGATAGAGTGTGATTTGTTTGCTGAAGGTGGATTAGATAGGTGAAGCTTGTTAAGTTATAATCAATTTAGTGTAAGACCTTGGAAGCTATTTTATTTGGCTTCATACTTTTAATTCATTAAGGCTCATTCATGTAAGTTGTAAGATAACTTGTTCAAATATGAGACTAGCGTGAAAAGATTATCTCGTAGTTGTGATGATGTATTCAGTATGTAGTATGTTCAAATGCGAGATTAGTGAGAGAAGAATTACTTATCATTGTGATGAGGTTATTCAGGATGAGTAACGTATTTATGGTTGGGGTTTGCTTGAATTTATTGTTAGTATACTGTAAAGATTGTAAGCTTTACCTTTGTGTGAACGCGGGGAGTTATCCGAGCTTACGAAGAATAAGTGATTTGATCATTTATTTAGTGAAGTTAGAGTGGATGACTATGTTTTGAATGAAACTATTATGTCATATATAAGCCTTATACTTCTTCATGGTAATTAGAAGAGTGGAGAGTCGAGCTCGATTTATAAAGTTTGGATTAGTTAGAATAACTAAGAGGTGTCATAATGATAACAATACCATAATCAGTGAAAGATAAGTCATTCAAGTAGTGAAAAGAAGGGTTAGATCATACAGTTGAGAGTTAATACATGTAGGTACACGTGTTCTGGTATACATAATTGTAGGGTGATTACAGAGCCGAGAGAGTGGTCGAGCGTAAGTGGTGTTTATGTTGTTTGCTCTAGGTGGTAAAGGTCTGTAGTAGATTTCCTTATAGTGGCGTGTAGTTAGGGCAATCACCCTCCGCCAGATTTCCGCTAATGAGTGGTAGTTTACCGCACATAAAACTTACTTTTTAAAATAAATACTCACTATGTGTTATGATGTTAACTCCGACAGATTTCTATAAGGTTGAGGTGACAAGACTTGATTGATTGGTGGGCTATGTGATGTGGTAGCTCTACCAGAGTCATGTACCTGAGTTTCCTGTTATATTTTAGCTGTTGTTTTATAGTGTGTTACGTCGAATTGTTGGGTGTTACGGTTAATTTAATAATATTAATACATTGAATAACAAAATATGAATATATTCTTTTTTTTTTTTAAGGTGTAATAATTTTAAGAATTATTTTTAAATATAATTAAGTTAACTTAAATAGTTAGCATAACCAAAACAAAAATTATATGAGCCTCACATACAACAAGAGTCAAGATATTCGACGACAACTAGCTGAGTAAATGTGAGCAACGCTAGAGGGAACTTCTTCAATCCAGGGCAACAACGTATGTGTCTAGTAGCTTCTTCAACAAGAGCATGAACCACCAAATTCCCCGCTCACACCAAACAAAGGTTTTGACGTGGAATAGTAGAGTGATTATTTTTAATAATTATAAATGAAGGGTTATTTTGAGTGGTTAGAAATTTGAGTTTAGTAATTACTCCTTTGGATGTGATTATTTGTGGATGTGTTATAATTAATAGCTTGTTTTGAAGATGAATTTTGTAGCGATTGCAAATAATTCCTTGTTTTGATGTAGTTAAAAATGAGTGATTATTTTAAGAGGTTAGAAATGAGTGATTAGAAATAAGTGATTATATTGAGTGGTTACAAATGAGTGATTATTTTAAGTGATTAAAAATGAGTGATTACAATAACTCATTTGGATGTAATTGTTTGAAGAGGCGTTGTAAAAGCTCATTTTTAATAACTCGTTAATAACGTCAAACAAACACTCCAAAAAAAAAAGTACAAGAGGAAATTAAGGGCAAAATCCCTAATTTTAAAAAGTATGATCCCAAATTCTGATTCATTAAGGGTGTGTTTAGGGAAAGGAAATGGAAATAATCACGGGGGAATGAAATTTAAGCGGATAATCGGAAAGAGAATGATTATGGAGATAATGATTATATGTGCTTAGAAGAAAATGAGTTATTATGGAGAAAATGTTTATTTGTGTTTAAGATAAAGGGAATGATCATTATAAAATAAAATAATGAGTAGAATGAGTGTGAAAATGCTTATGAAAATAAATAAATAAAAATTTGTTTACACGAAGAATAAAAAATAGTTAAGAGGAGAATAAAAAAGTAATTTTGAGAAATGTGATTACGGGCAGAATGATCGTCGATGACCCAAATACAGAGAACAATTTACATTCACATTTTCTCAATTTCATACCCTTACCATAAATATCCACGAACACCTTTTTTTTTTTTTAATCCTCTCATCAATACAACTGCATATAATTCAACCTAAATATGTGGAATCCTTATATCCAATGCCAACATCAAATACATGTTCAATACGGAAGAAGAAAATAAAAAAAAAAAAATTGGCCATATTATAAATTTGGTCCATATTGTTTAATGAAAGTTAGATTTTAATCTTTATGATTTTGAAAACTAGAATCTTGTTGATACCGAAAAATGGTCAACAAAACAACGATAAAGATTTGTTTTACTGAGGACGAGAAGCCTGCAAAATAAAAAGTTTTAGGCACACCAGTGTAGTGTGAGCCACAAGGCCTCTGATACTTAAGTCAGTAAGAGCTCTTATGAGAGTAATTAGAGTACTTTGGGACTTAGAACAGCTTACAAGGATTGTCAGCGTAGTTCAACTTATATTAGCTTTAAGAAATGGCCTGACTTCTTATAGCAGATGGTCTCGTAACCGTTGCAGTTCACTTAATGGCGCCTTAATGATCAGCGGTTAGAAATGTCGTCATTAAACCGGGAATGAATATCGACATAACTACTGACCGTTACCCTTAAAAGTGTAATGGCCTTGACTTAGGAGTTACTTAGACTCAATACCTTTGTAGGTCTTCACCTCCGTGGTTGACCCGTTGGGGGTGCTGCCTTCTCGGTGTAACTCCACAACACTACACCCAAAAGGTGCAACGTTCCTAAATATTATTTGGACTTGATCGACTCGTCCATAGGAGAGTCCTAACCTCCACGACGATACCTCTTGGGGTCAGCCCACTCGATCGATCTTCTTAGAGGTCTGCTTTGGTCTCGGTCAACCCTTACAAGTCCTCACCTCCACGGCTTGCCCCAAAATGGGGGTTCTGGCCCACTCGACATAACTCCTGGCCGTTATCAACGGATCCAGTTGTTATTTTGGACTCGATTGCCTCTTGGGGAGAGTCCTAACCTCCACTGAGCATCCTCGAGAGATCTAGGCCTACTCGTTGTAACTCCAGACCCTTACTACCTTACGACATAATGGTTCTAGAGGTTACTTGGACTTGGTCGACTCGTCCACAAGAGAATCCTAACCTCCATGGCCAAACTTGTGGGTTTTCGCCTACTTGACCAATCTCCTTAGAGGTCGATTTTGGTCTTGGTCAACCCTTACGAATCATCACCTCTACGGCTCACCCCCTAAAAAGAGGTCCTGGCCATCTCGGCTAACTCCTGGCCGTTATCAGCGGATTCAGTCGTCACTTTGGACTCGTTCACATCTTGAAGGAGAGTCCTAACCTTCACGGTTGACCCTCTAGGGGTCAAACATACTCTAGCCAGGCCCCGAGGGGCCGGATTGGCCTTGGCCGACCCTCGGGGGGGTCGGGATGGACTTGGCCGACCCCCTAGGGGTTATGGCCTCCTTTGGCTCACCCTGAGGGGGCCGGGTTTGAGTTGGCCAACCCGTTGGGGGTTGTGGCCTCCTTGGCCGATCCCGGGAGCCTCCCGGTACCCTTTAACCGACCTCCGAGATTTTCTGGCACCCTTTGGCCTACCACCAGGGGCTCCCGGTAACCTTTGACCGACCCCCGGGGTACTTCGGCACCCTTTGGTTGACCCTTAAGGACTCTCGGCAACCTTTGGCCGACTCCCAGGGACTCCCGACAACCTTTGGCCGACACCAGGGGGTCCTGGCCTTGTCCGAGTATTTTAAGATACTTTAGCATACAACAAATCTAGTCCTTAAGATTTAAAAAATTAGAATTTAATTTTCGATCATAATTTTTGATGAATAAAGTGCGTAACAATCATTTATGTTTCGATAAAAAAAGTATGAAATAAGTAATTGATTGAATAAAGAAAATGCATCATTCCTCCCCTTTTGGATAAAAAATATTTGTTTGTGGTCTTTTTTTTTTGTGTGGAGAATTTCTCCTTTGATACTTGGTTGCAACAAAATGTTTTCTATATTTGTTATGATCAAACCAGGTTGCTTTCTATTTAGATAGAAAATAGGTACAAATTACTCGGCAAACCAACTTTTCATTCATCTATTTTAATTATAATATTATTTTTTAAAAATAATTCATACATCACACATTTTCATTCGTTTTTCAAAAAATTTCAATTTTATCTATTATTTCAACAAATTGATTGATGACATCAAATACATATTCAATGGGGAAGAGGGAATTAAAAAAAAAAAAAAACTAATGGGTACATCATAAATTTGATCTATATTGTTTAATGAAAGTTAGATTTAAGTTTTTATGATTTTGAAAATTTGAATCTAAATCTTGATGGTTTGGAAAAAATTATCATTTAACCTCTGTAATTTTTTGGTGATAGTACATAGCAATTAATCATTTACGTTTCAATAAAAAAAAGTATGAATAAGTAATTGATTAGTTAAAAACAAATGCATCATTCATACACCAAAAATTATACACACATATGTACTTAATTCGCATAAAATTTATGAACATATACTATTTTGATTTTTTTAAATACTAATGGAAGAAAATGGATCGCAAACTCTACATCCAAGACACTATTTAGATTTTATCTAAACCGTAGATATTCTTTCTTTTCTTTTTTTTTTAATCAGATAAGCAAATTCTAGAATTTTAAATTATAATATATGAATTAGACCAAATTTACAATTTACTTAAAATATTTTATTTAATAGCCAAAAAAAGCCCTGGCTCAACAACATTAGTAAAAGTCGAGGGACCTGAAGTCACTAGTTCGAATTTACGCATTGGATTCTTGTAATCTTAAAATAAAAATAAAAATAATAATAATAAATAATATATATATATATATATATATATATATATATAT
>JBBMEG010000021.1:12020830-12110525 GCA_037832605.1 Cyclanthera cordifolia | reverse complement strand
TCGCTATTCCGAGTTCTTGGTTGCCGTCTTGCCTCTCATTCGAGCTAGGAAGCTTACGTATGTCGAGGACGTAGCCCACGGCCTTGATGCCGCTCCTGCCGCTCTCGTCGGCCTTTTCTCCGGGCGCAATGTCGGGAAGCAGGTCGTTTCTGTGGCCGATTAAAATTTCCCTTATTGTATGTAGCTCTTAGTTTCGTGTGTTTGATGTGTGTGCTATCATGATAGAGTTTTCGAATAAAGAACATTTGAGAATTCGAACGTCCATTAATGAGTTATATATGTTGGAGTTGAAATTTAATTATGCTAGAGGGGCGGTTTAACTGGTTGAAACTACGGGAATGCAGTAACCCTCAAAACACCAAACCTCCCATCAAAGTTCAGCATTATGCACTAACACGGGAAAAAGAAAATAAAGAGAAATTTTGAAGAAATACAAAATCACTAATTGATAATTAATAACATGAGTTGTTATAGTTACAATTTAACCAAACTAATCAAGTAAAGAAGAGCTTAATCTTAGCTATGTTTCTTCATCATCGTCATCGGAGTCGATATCACTATCTTGCTCGTAAATTTGATACTCTTCCTCACTACCATCTCCATCATCCATTTTCTGGCCATCATCGTGAAAGCTATCAAACAACTCTTGCAAATGTGTTCTTGAAACATCGTCCGTATTTAGATCTGAAAAGCCATGATGTTACAATAATACACATTCAACATTTGAAATATATAAAAAAAATACAGCAATTCATAAACTAATTTGATGAATCATTCATTTTAAATGAGAAAAAACAGATTAATCGATTATTCCATCGTTTTACTGTACATCTTTAAAAGAAAAGGCTCCATTTCAATCCGAATAATTAAACTTTGAACTATATCCACGCTAACCTAATTTTTAGTAACCAACCAACTAATCTATAAGGGTATATTCTCCCTCAAGATTCCAAGTTTGAAATTTATTTGTAACATTAATTCGTAGACATCTCTTCTGCCTCCATTCCTTCAATATCTCCCGGTGTCTGGTTCAGGAACGGGCGTTGATACTCAAAGTACAGTGGAGCGAAGCATTGATTTCTCCGTTTCAAAAAAAAAAATCTTTAAAGGTATAATTGGACTGGTGGATGAGATGGAAAGGGATCCCATCAATCATTAATTAACTCTTACTTTTCTTCTTTTATCCTTTTTTTCTTGCCGTAGCCAAACATGCCTTAGTACATTACCATTTGGAACAAGGACTAAAAGCTTTTCTTCAAAGACTTTCTTGTCCTTCTCGTGCAAGATTAATGTAAAAAAGAAGATGAAGATGAACTTTATCTAACTCATGGGGAAAAGCTATTGCCCCCCAAAGAACTTCTCTCCTCCAACTTGATTAAGAAAAAAATTTACCAGATTCACTAACTAATCAAATGAAGAAGACTCATTTGTTTTCCCCCATATGCAACTACACTAAATTCTATACGCATAGGAATCACTCAGAATTCTCTTCCAGTAAACATCTTCTCAAACTTATCAAACTCATATACAAGAAACCATACCACTCTTCATTTTTTTTTTTAATCGAGAATTTGAGCTTCGCCTTACTATAAATAAATTAGTGGCATTGCACTCGTCCCAAAGTCCAAATCTAAAAGACAACAATTAAACTCATTATTGGATTCTAAACTTGAAACCTTCAAATGGAGTATACCTTAAAAGACTCCAAACATCTACGGACCAGGAAGCATTTTTGGGATTAGACAAAAACTTAAGAAATATAAGCAGAAACATTGAATGTGATCAAACCCTTGCATCTAATAACAAAACTGACAAAAAAAAAATCAGGATTGGTAAAAGAGGTGGATTATTATTACATGAATGAGACTGCAGAGAGATCTCGTCATCGTCACCAACCTACAGAACAAGAAAATTTTAGAATAAAAACAGACATCAGAATTAGTATATGAATGGGATGGGGTGAACCATGGGATTACCGCATCGAATTCATCATATTCTTCTAAAGGCTCATCACCGCTCTCAACTGCTAGGTCGTCCTCTTCTTCTTCTTCACATTCTTCGCCGTAATTAGCTTCCAGTTTGTCATCAATGATTACAGCTATAAAATTTAATCAGCATTATTACTTACCATTCAATATAATGAAACAACCATCTTCTACACTAATACAAGGGACCTTTAATGAATCCCTAACAGCATATATATATATACATAATAAGTGATGGCATTCAATACTTAACACAAGTTAAGACTATGTCAATTGACAATTAAACCAAAGCCTAAATATTGGAACTTAACTTTTTAACAAATAAATTACTTAATTCAAATATAATAAAAGGCATAATAAATAAACAATTTGGAAGTTTTTAATCCGGAAATATCAAAGCAGAGTCAGACGAACCAACACCGCGGCTAATCTAAAAATCTTTGGCTACTTGACTAAATTTTGAAAAGACTAACAGAAAGAACAAGATTTCACTATTTTTCACTCTTTAAGAGAATGTTTGGGCCATCATTAATAAAGGGATAGAATGGAAAGGTAAATAGTTCCCGGTGTTTGGACCACTGAGAATCATTCCTCCCATAATCATGTTTCCCCAAAATCACCTTTTTATTCACTTCCTAAATACTTTTTGTTCTTTCCATAACAACTTTTTATTCTCCCCATAACTATTTTTCACTCACATCATTCCCATTATTTTATTTTTCTCACTATCATTCTCTTCACCCCAGACACAATTAATCATTCTCCTCATAATCATTCTCTTAACCACAAACACAATTAATCATTCTCCCCATAAGTATTCTTTTCTCATTCTCCTCCTAATTCTCATTCCTTCCATAATCACTCTCATTCCTTTGCCCCAAACACACCCTAAATATGTTTCAATCCACTAATAGATTAAATTTCATCATACCATAAATCAAAAGATAATTAAATGCACAAAAAGTAAATGAAGTTAAATAACAAAAAAACAGAAAAGATATAATTCCTACTCTCTCCTTGATATGAATATATTATTTCTAGAACTAATAGTTTTTCCACGTTAATGATCTCCTGTAATAAGCCTCATTTCTGCAATCGCTAGTTTATATTTGAAAGCTAAGTATATATTCTCTCATCGATTGTTTCTAGAAATTATACTTTCAATCATGCTATTTCTTTCCCCAACGGAAGTAGGAGAAAATGAAAGAAAGGTAAAGCATGGAAATGCACAAACAAGAAGAAATTGTTGATTAATTTAAACCTGCATCGGCTTGATGGTCCCCTTCCTGGTCGACCTTCATGGAGTCTTTTTTAATCACTTTCTTCAATCTTTCAAAGTTATCAGCGGCTGCTCTAAGAAGAGCTTCAGCACCTGACGTTGGGAACACGCATAAAAACCTCATCATAGTTCTATGTCGGATACAATTTAGGACACGATGAGGAAACCACCCGTATTCAAACTGCATGTGCCAAAAAATATAAATTTAGATCCCAAATTACCAATAGCATATTTATAATTTCTATCAAAATGCAAAGGAAGTCTAATGAAGTAGTATACATTTTCGTCCTTTCTTTAGTCTTTTTTTTTAACAAGAAATGAACAAAAATTGTTCAAGGATATCCTTCAGCATTTGCTCATGGTTCCCTCAGTCATTGATGCAATCAAAATTATCTATACCCAATGATTTCGAAAATTCCCTAAATAAATCTTCAAGCACAAATAACTCCTTAGATAGGTTGGGGAACTACTCTCCTCATTCTAAGATGCACCTTGCACCTCAGGCCTCAGAGGGTCACTGTGCCTTAGTGTGTCTTGGGCTTTTTAAAACACTGTCCATCACATAATAGCATTAAAATATAGGTGTTTCGGGGAGAGAGGGGCAGCCCCATCTATTTGGTGTACACGTCCTTGAGAGGTGGTCTGGCAAAAACATGATAACTTCAAGGGAATCTTCCTGTCGTTTTTCTTTCCTTTTTTATCCATTTAAGATGACAATAGTTTCTCAATTTCATTCAAACGAATACTATCAGGGGAAATGAATATGAAAAATTAATGACTGAATTAACTCACCGAGCAAGATGTTTCCTTGGTGGGTTTTTTTATCTCTTCTTGAATATACTCATCTTCAAGTTCAAAAAGTTGCAATGATGTTTGAAACTTGGGAGGGAAAACCTGAAATGAACGTATCTTTGCGTATCCAAAACTCAACCTATGTGGAAGGAAAAGTTAAAACACATGATAATGAGGTAATGAAAGGAAGACCATTTCAATACTAATCAGCTCACGTCCAATGTTGTACAAAGAAATTCCGAATCTTATTGCCTTGTGTTGTATAGAATTTATAATTATAGTAAAAACAAACTTACTCGTCAGAAGCATTCAAATTGCAAGAACTCCGTAATGACATGGGTACTCGAAAATCAATTCGTTGGTATCTGTTAGAATGGAAATGTCAATATACAATAGAAAACCATAAAGCAGTAAAAACTCAATTGCAAGTCAGGTCTATTTCTTAGTCATGGAAAATTTTTTACTGATATAATGATCCCAACCTTTATTGAAGAAAAAAAAAAAGGAAAGAACAATATAAGAAGAAAGCCCACTTACAAAAAGGAACTCTAATCTTGTAAAATTGTAGTCATGGAAGTATGTACATATAAAATCCAGGGAGATGAAGGGCGGAAACTAAAATATAGAATTACACTATCGTTTTAACAGAGTGCTCACTTGCGAGATTCACAGTCTTTTCGAGGATCATAACCCTTTTTTATCCAAAATTTTGAGAAAGGTCCACTTGAAAAGTAATATGCAATTCTAGAAAGAAGCCTGCACAATTTAAAAAATTAAGTCAATACAAACACGTGAGTTCTATCTATGTATGATAAAAGAAAATATCATGGATGGAGAGTAGCTTCGAGATCAAAACCTTCTCAACACTCCATGTCTAAAAACTAAGCCCATTTCACGAAGTTGTTCAATTAGAGACTCCTTTGGCCATATAGGACGTTCTTCGAACAAATTAGACAAAGAAACCTGGAAATCCCATTCCTTTGAGCCTTGGGGTACGTACTTCTCCCAGATTACAGTCTTTGGAATATGTAAGAATGTTAAGTCCAATCAAAGAAGGTATAACCAAACAAAGACTGCATTCGAGGTTCATGAAAATATATTCGACGACAAAAATAAGTCTGACTCAAGGTTCACGTAAACAAATTCAATTTATAGAAAACCTCAAGACTTTACAGGAGCATAAAGACAGCAGTATAAAACCTACAGATGACCATAAGAGAATAATAATGCTAAACAGATCAATCCATAGAAGAAGCCTACGAATTATTGAGGAATCAACAAAAAAAACTAGATGGCCAACTTTTAAGCATTATTCTTGGAATATTACATGCCTACGCATTGGTTTTATTTTTTCTATAATTCGGTGTTATAGTTGGATCTAGTATTTTACTTACAATTTTATTTATTTCTTACCATATAATTGATTTAAACTTGGTGTGATCCAATCAATTAAACTTGGTGTGATCCAATCAATACATTTTAAAATGAACTATTTAATACAACTTAAAAAATTTATAGTTATTATATATGCCACTTATCCCATACTGTGAATTTAACAAGTAAATATGCATGAAAATTAATTCAAGGGAAACCAGAAAAAAAATAATAAAAAAAATTATTAGGTTTTGGTGGGAATTGAAAAAAAATAACTTTTAAGTCAAATCGCAGTATAGGTAATCAAGGATATCTGTAATGTTAAAATCAATCGCAAGAACAGGTTCTATATCCACCTGCAAAGCATGAAAACAAGCATATTAGTCAGATATAATTTGACAACATAATGCAAAGTGAAACAAAATGACTAATCCAGCCAAAACATTTGTGGCATTCAAAATTAATCAGTGATAAATAGTGTAAAAAACACATTCATAATGACTAGAACTCTGGCAAATGGCCAATCTACAAATCATTATCGAATGGCATTCAATGAAAAATACAAATACATGGAAAACACATACATGAGAAAACTATAGCATATAAAAATAATAATAATAATTAAAGCTCTACTCTTCGACTAGCTGCAGAAAAACTTTTACCTCAAAAGGATGAGGATTTGGTTCAGTTTCTGGTTTCTTTTTCAGAGTAATTATGGCCGGTGGTTTTAAACTAAAAATAGAACAAAACAGTTATTAGTTTTCAGTTCATACAATAATCAATCGAAATGTTATAAAAGATGGAAAAAAAAATCAAGCCAACAAAGAGTGAAATTACAATTTGTAAAATTAATATTATTTTTATACAAGAAGGAAACAATGTCCATCATTTTGAGCATTTATATGCCTAAAAATATAATTTTGATGCATTTTTCTCTCAAATTTTTATTTTTATGTCTACACAGCATACTTGACCAATGTCTGATATATATCTAACAAATGTTGATTGAACCTATAGTAACTATATACAACTAGTGTCTAACCCATTAATTGTACAATTGTACTAACAAGTGTCTGATACATGCCCAATAAGTGTCCATGTGTCTGACATGTACCAAGGCATACATGTACACACTAGTCGAACTTAAGTGTAAGTGCTTCTTAGCGAAGAAGAAGATAGAAGTAAGTTCATAAACTAAGAGATGCTGATTTTCTCTAGTGAAAACCTTTCTCGTGATTTTTCAAGGTCGAACAATACTTTGAGATTCATCGGCTGACAGATGAGGAGAAGGTGAATGTATCAGCAAGTTTCAACCTACCAAGGAAGAAAGCTTATGCGCACACAGATTCTAGAATCTGATACAAAAAAAAGAAGCAGGTAGAGTTCATCCATCAGTTTGAGTTATTATCTGGAATTGTTACGCCACCTTGATGATAATGTTTTGAAAAACACATTTTTTTAACCAATTATTGCCGTGCCTTAGGGCAAGGGTAATTAGCATACAATCAATTGAGTTGGAGGCTATAATCAAACAAGCCCGTTTGGTTGACTTATTAGGGCTCCAACAAGAGTAAATGAAACATGAGCCAAAGGAAGGATAAGAAGACAGCCCATATGAGACCTCAAGGAGTGTCAGCAACTAAAAAAGGAAGCCCATCCAAGAGACCTTCTAATGTTTAACTATCAACTGAAATTCATTGAAAGTTATGTTCAATTTCAAATGTCAAGATAAATAATTTATGAGCCATGAGTAGAAAGTTCATGAAATGCGAGAACTTAGGGACTTGGTGGTAACCAAAGAAGGAAAAATTGAAGTCGAAGCGACCCATTTTTCATAAACTTTATCAAAGGCTAATTTCATCAAGGTTGAAAGCCTAGATAAGCTTGCTATAAGGTCGAGTAAACTGATTCTTCACATCAGGAACAATGAAACTCTAAAGAAAATGGGCGTAAGGAAGAAGTTGTGATAATCAACTGTGGGGCAATCCGCGACTTCATCTCTCAAGACCTGACCAACAAACTAAAATTTCCCTAACATAAACAAACTACGACGCTGTAATGGACAATAAAAACCATGTTTGTGAAGAATGAGTGGTCGCATCCATAGAGACAATTCCTCAAAACAAATTGTACAAAGGACTTTCAGTTGAATTAAAGAGAGTCGACACTATTTTGGTATGCAATGGACAAGGAAGACCGATTATATAGTAGTTGATTAGGCCTCCTTGAAGATGTCATAAATGGTTGGAGAAAAGAAAATTACACTAAAGATCCCTCTCTAAAAAAAGGCTGAGGAATCAGTGTTTTCAAAGCGTATGGCGCGGCACAAGGTGGTATTACCCTTGATCGCCTCAAAGCAAGAGACGATAAAAAGGCGAGACCTCAGTAAAGAGAGGCGCAACTAATAAATGCATAACTAAATGTTCGTTGATATAATTAAATTTATCTCAACCCACTAGCTTAAGCTTTTGGTTTGATTGGTGGTTAAATAATTTATCATGGTATCAAAGCAGGTCTTGGGTTCAAACCCTTGCCAAGTTGTTTCCTCTTCATTTAAAATTATTTCTACTTGTAGGAAAAATTCTAAAAATTTCTAAGTCCACAAGTGAGGGAGTGTGTTAGTTGATATAATTAAATTTTCCCTAACCCACTAGCTTAAGCTTTTGGGTTGATTGGTGGTTTAACCTAACTAACACTAAATAATATATTGAACATAAATTGATATATAAAACATATTTTTATTCCCATAAAATTTCAATTCATACTGAATAATACTAAAAAGTAAGATTATGTTTGTTCTTAGTAGAAAATGAGCGGTAAACCACTACTCCTCAAAAATCACTCGTTTGGTTTGTAGTAAACAACCACTCATCAAATCCTCTATCAAACCACACAATCAAATTTCACATCAAACATATCACTCAACCGCTACTAACAACAATCCCCAAACAAATAATTAATTACCCAATCACTACTCAATCAATCCCCAAACAAGTATCCAACTACCCATTCCTCTCCACTCCACTCTTTTCTACAAAAAAAACAAACACACCCTAAGAGAATAATAAAGCACACAAATTATGTTATTATAAGATATACCATACATATTAAATCATTATTTGTATAAAAAGTTAAAGTTAACTGAAAATATAAAAAAGCAAAGATTCTACATCACATATATATTTGAAATAGCAAGACTTCTTCATAAACTAATTCTAGGTTATTTTCGTGGGTATTGAGTTAGCATACTTGATAAATAAATAAAACTTTAACTAGGTGAACAACTTAGCTTGAGGCGAAGGGAATGTTGAGCACAAAATGGTGAGGGAAGGTGAGAGCCTGATTGAAGGCGCTCGCCTTGGCTTTTTTAGAGACAAAATACCGCCTATGTGCAAGTGATAGCCTAGAAAACACTATGAGGAATCTTTAAAATGATAAAAAAAAAACCAAAACGAAGAGGACCAAGGGTTGTTGAGTTGCGGAAACTGGAAAGTAATCATCAAGGAACCTAAGGAACAAGTAGAGTCTAACTAGAGCTCGGAGGTTATCGCATACCTGGATTGTTGCGGGAACTTTGGATGAGAGTAAAGGTATATTTTTGTTACCCCTAGATTACCCATGTATCGTAACAACGTAAGGTTGATCCTCGAATTAAGTAGGATGAGGGTCATTCTGAAGTAAATGTTTGCCCTTACAAACACGTGTATGCCACAAATTTCATATATTGGTGATTGAGGAGTTATTGGATCAACTACACTGCTATAGGATCATTTTGAAATTGGGAATGTGGAGCCTAAAATCAGGTATCACCAAATAAGGATGCACGAGGTAGATATCAAGAGGACGACACTCAAAACGCACAAAGAGCAATGTGGATTTCTTTTCTTTATAATAATCAAGCTTTCATTAAGATGAAATGAAAGAAATACTTAGGCATACAAAACTGAAAGCCCACAAAAAAGAGGGGATGAAACCTACAAAAATGGCTTCAAATCCAGCAAAATCTAACCAAATGAATAATTACAAAAGTACTTATTTATCAAGGCTTAAAGAGAAACACTATATCTAATGAGGGACTAAATAACCTCCAAAGATCTCTCCAACCCTTAAATGATTCCATTGTTTCTCTTGCCCCTAAGACCCCACAAAATAACATAAACCCCAGCTTGCCAAAGAAACTTACCTTTATCCCACCTCACATCACTCTAACCACGTTCAAATCGTTGATGAACCAAGTTTTTTGTCAGGCCTACACCAATGTTTCTATTCATGCCACTTGCTTAGATATATACCAAAGTTTAGAATTTAAAATCAGATTATTATGACAAGTCTCTCTATATTGTGAATCTCTATGGTCCAAATAAGTTCACAAAATCAGTCCAAAGTCTTTCTCAGTTTAGTTACTTTTGCAGAAAAATAGAATCTACTGTATAATGAAAAATTATGAGATTAGTTGGAAGTGTACAAACAAAAAATGTTGAAACTTAATATAACTAAATGATAGACGGGATATATCTTACACTAAACTTTCAGGCACATCCTTAATCGCAAATAATGGAGGTACTAAAATCATAGTATCATCCTTGTCCACCTCAATGGCATTAATCTTCTCTGCATAAATCACATAGACCATTTACTCATGTAATCAATTGAAGATACTATTTATAGCAGCCATGCGTGATACTAATTTGAATATCTTTTTTAGAAGTAGATACTAATTTGAATATCAATATAGATAAACACAAAAATAACACCTAAACATGGCTCATGCATCTCTGTCAAAATCCCCTTCTTCCTTCGGGTAGCATCCGCATGAGCAGCAACAACATGTTGGTAGTCAGCCATGCCTTAGAATATGTTGAAATAAAATTTAGATAACTTATAGATATCTAAATGTGAGTAAGCTAACGTAAATCATAAAATTTAGCACAAAAATAGCAAATATCCATCAAACCATCAAAATGGTATGCTTCAGACACACGAGCAACCATCTCAAAGTCAAGGTTTACTTCATCTTCTCTAGATACTTCTTTTTCGACTTCCATGGTTCCCTCAACAGTATCGCTTTGTGAATGACCTTTCATCATATCAATTTTCGTGTTAGTTACTTCATATGCTTCAAATCCTGAAATAGAATGAACAATACTCACATATTTTCAAAAGAAAACAGCTGCATGGATGAAGCTCCCCCAATGTTGGATGTGAATATGGGTCTTCTGGCCTAAAGCGTAGCTCTAACTTGTTTGATTGATGATCGCGAACCTAGATCACCACATAAGGTTTACAGGAGAAAGTTGATTTATCAAATATGAATATATAATGAAATCATTGACCCAAAAAATTGAAACAACAAACACACTTTTTATTTAGAAAATGACTTCCGAAAGAGGAAAAGAAGAAAGAAAAATACAAAGATATGCAATCTAAAGCCAAGAACAAAGCCTAAGAAGGACTAAAATACACTTGACAAAGAAAAGGCAAAACATTACAACATAAAACGAAAAATCATGAAAATATAATCTTGAGAGAGCTTTAGGATCTAAGCGACTAAACATCTGAAAGAAACAAGATATAGCTTAAAATACTGATGTTATGAGGGCAAATATTAAGAGTAGAGAAGCGGCCAATACTAGAAAACAAATCAAATCAAGAAAAACTGTGCTTTGTCCAGAAAAGGTGAAATTCACCAAAATAATTACAAAAAATGCAAATATAGCAATTAATAAAAGACACTTGGTCTTGGTCAATAAAATACTTAGTTCATGAAATGATCTTTAAAATAATGTATGAAATTCGTATTTCCTGAAATACAACACGCAAGCCCATTAACAAAAGATATTCCAAAATTTGAATTTGAAACTTGATAGCCTCGACATTCATCCACATCTCTTGTGACCTAGCCACATAACAAAAGATAAAAATGCTTTTTACATGACCAGTTTTCAATTTTCAAGTTTGTCAATCTCTCTACATTTAGAGTCAAATTTCATTCGAACAAAGCTACCATTATTATAGGAAAAAATTTTCATTTAAGCATGCAAAAGTACAAAAGTCCTATCATAAAAACTAGCTCCGATAAGCTATGCCATTGTGAAAACTTTTTTAAATAATAAACAATTACAATAATAGGATGAAATTACATGGGAAAACTAGTCCCAAAATAAGAACAAGTTACGTTTGTGATATCAATGTCGAGAGTTCATAGCAATAAAAAGGGAGTAAAGATGACTCCAACATAAAGGTCATGAAAAATGTATTGAACATTGTTGAAAGTCTTGTTTTGTTCCATCCACCGCTTCCGGAAGAAAGCATAAACCAAGTTAAGCCATAAAGTCATTTTTATCTTTCTTGAAATCCAACAAAGCAACCAAAAACTTTCAACAAAGGCGTATTTACCAAAAAAGGGGTTAATGCTCACTTTAAATTGAAAGTAAGCTTCCAATTCCTTTATACTTTGTACCAAGAATTGTGTGCAAATACGCAGGAAACCACCAAATAATCACTTAAGTGAAAATCCACTACTTCCTTTTCATTTCTTTTTTTTAATCAAAAAAACCAAGTTTTCATTGAGAAAAGAATGAAAGAGTATACAGGTGCCTAAGAATGACATACAAAAAAAAGAGAACCCACAAAAAAGGAGAACATTATTAAAAAAAAATTTAAAAACAGAACAAAAAAATCTCCAATCAAAAAATTTGATGCCCAAAGAATGATTACAAAACACACCCATATCAGATTGACATAAATGTAGGAAGGAGGCTGGGAAGATTGAATGCTAAAAAGTCGCCAAAATTATAGAGGAACTAATTGAAGTCGAATCTAAAGCCGAACTTGGAACATGATGGATAGATTGACACAAATGTAGGAAGGAGGCTGGAAGATTAACATGAGCAGAAAAGGAAAGCAGGAAAGAAAGAAGAGAGCATCCTCCTCCATTGAGTCCTTACCTTCCTTAAAGAATTCCTCTCAAGCCTTCCAATAATACATTTTCACAATAGGAGTACCAAGTAGATTAACAGAATTTATTCTAATCATGAAAGTAATGGAATTACTCATATCAGATTAAATTACATAGTACATCTTAAAAAAAACTCATTAATATAAATTAATTTATAATTTAACCAAAAAAAAAACATGATTTGATCAATTTCAACTCCCAAAGATTGATGTTCGTTGCACCCCTCCTTAGGTTCCAAGGGAAGCATCGGTTAATTAAAGATGAATTGCACATAACAACACTTAAAAACGAAATATTTATAAATCAATCAAGTTTTATACTGTAGGGGAAACTGAAAAATCGAAATAGAAGGAAATGTAGAGAGTTTCAAATCGACTTCCATTATTTGGTATCAACAATTAATTTTACCTTCAGAATTGACTGTTTTCCTCCTAGAGTTTCAATTGCCCGTCGCTTGGTCGAAGGATAACCGGGATAATGAACTGCAAAACCCTGGGCAGTAGGTAAGAACCCTGAAATAGCGTTGTCTTTCAGCTTCCCCATTCTCAGTTTCTGTTATAGAGACAATTCAATTCTAATATGAACCCAAACATCCTTATTTTGTTCTTTACGGCAACACAACATTATTCATAACATAATAATAGTTGGACGTGTGATAGTGTAGTGTAACTAAAATTCTATTACCGTGCTTTATTACAAACTGAAACCGCTACTTCTGGAACTCGGAACTGGCCGGACCCACAACGATCCGTCGTCGGACCACCGCTCAGAACACCGAAGCTCGAAGCCGCCGAATCAATCACCACCGTCACTGGAACCCGATTACGGCCGGAAAATCAGCTGCCGCCGTGATGACCAGCTGTCGTCGGATGGCCACTGCGATGTGAAGATGAAGATCGGAAAAGGAAGAGTAAGGCTTCTTCAGTGGGGGATTGCACGTGCGAGGTTGAAGTCTATTGAGCAATGTGAAACGTCCAAAATAAAGAAGACAAATCTATTTTAGGTTAATTTTAAAAAATATATATAAATAGATAACAAACAAATTTTAATATTTCTGTTTATATTATAATATTTTTTTAAAATTATTTTAAAGTTTTATAATGCCTCTCATAAACTATTAAATTTCATCATTAAAATATATATTTTTTAAGTACAAATTAGGAACAGAGGACAATACCGATTTACTTCATTAAACTCGTGACGTTGGTGATGAACTGACTTGTTTATACTTTTATTATTTAAGCTTGACCATATTATATTTTACCCAAATTTCACTAATTATTTGACTTTCCAATGATCTTCAAGTTTACAATTTTGGACATAAATTTCGAATAAAATATATTTTTAGTCTAATTAATTTTGAGATAGTGTTTATTTGTAATTTATACAAAACTTAATAGCTATTATTTTATTAATTGTCATGACTAATCGAAATTTTTAACATTTTAACATTTAAAATTCTGAAAATAAATGGCAAGATATTCTTATTTGATCAGATTATGTTTTACACTATAAATAATTACAAGGATCTTAACGAGTTGAGTGAAAATGCAAAAAAATAATAATAATAATAAATAAATATATATATATATATATATATAATGATTGATGCAATGAAAATGGGTGAGTCAAATTTAGAAATTGGTATTTACTAAATACTATTAAAAAACTACATCCTTTTTTACGCAATCATTACTTTTAAATACTCAAAATAAAGCATCATTCTAAATATTTTTAAAAACTACATCAAAACCAACTTTTGATTATAATCATTACTAATCACTACTTTTCAGTACTTAACAAAAAAATTTGATTATAAATACTAATTTTAAATATTTTTAAAAACTATCTTCAAACAAATTTTTTTATTATAATCATTACTTCTAAATACTTAAAATAAAATCTCTTTAAATATTAATACAACCTACTCTTAAAAACTACATTCAAACATCTCTTAATTGTGTTAACGATAAACAAATAAATAATTAATTATACATTTGAATCTTTCCTTCCGATTGCTATTGATTAAAAAAAAAACTAAATCGAGTGAGGATGAAATACTTGCGTATCAAGTTGTTAAAATTTGTGTTTAAGTGAAAATTTTAAAATTATAGGAAAGCTAGCATGATATTAATAATTATAAATGTTTATAAACTATATATACGAAACACATTTCAAGCTATAGCTAAATTGATATCAGTAACCAAACCATTCTAAAAAAATCGAAAAAACCCTCAGAACTTAAATCAGTATCTATAATTCAAATATTGGAGAACTTTTCAAGAAAGCTAAATATCATAAGTCCTTCCAATGGCATGATGTATAACTTAATAACTAAGAGATTACGCGTACAAATCTTACCCTCTCCCTAATGTTGTTGAATCAAAAACAAAAAGAAAACCAGCAAACCAAAACAACCAACTTCCATAACTTATACATACTTCCCTCTGTATTTCAGTTTTGGGTCTTTACTCACATTGCCATTACCAGCACCAGCAAGCTCAGGATCCGCGGTCGGACTGAAAACAGCAGAATGAAGATTACCATCCTCTAACCATTTCAAATGGTTCTCCCTGAATTCTGCGTGTTTAAATCTTGCTGCTTCCGCCATTTCTTCAGTGTACGAACTTCTTTTGACCATAGTTAGCAACACCCGGCTGTATCGAGAGCTCAATATCTGCTCGGAAGAACTGATTAACGTAAAACAGGGATGCTCTGGAAATTGGTTAAACACACAATCTTCTTCCCTCAACACAGGGTAGAAGAATACAAGCCTTCCACCTATTACAAGCATCTTAGCAGCTAGGTCAAGTAAATCATGTACACACTCAACGAGGCTGTAAGCCGCAGTTGATGGTATATGGTCTGTTCTCTTGTCGTCGGGAACGGTGTAAGGAGCAACAGTTCCTTTTAACAATTTTCGACCGCCGGATTTACGCCCCCCAGCACGCACTCCATAAGGTGGGTCACAAATGATTGCATCAAATATCTGGGTAGAGAAACAAAGTTATGAAAATGCATCAGAATCAGCAGAGAAAAGTGACAGCAGCAAGAATGGCAAGCCTCAATTTTAAAGACATACGAAACCCAATATCATTTTTTTAACTTTTTATCTCAAAAAACTTTTAACAAGCATCTCATCAAAAAACACCACAAAGCTGTTAGTATAAGTCTTATACCAGTTGAGAATAATGAAAGCTTGGTTAATATTAGAAATATATACATAAAATATATATATACATAAAATATATATATATTACTGTTGTACCTCCTTTAATCCTGGACGCCAGGGAGGAAGATTATTATCTGCTCTTAACAGCGCAATTGGCGGTGGCAATCCGTACTGCAAGAAGTAATAACCAGATGAGTACCTTTATTGCATGAAGCATCATAAGAGCATAATTCTTATCCCCATAAAAAATCACGAGAGCATAAATACATGCATATGAATATGAAATGTTCAAACGTGACATCATAGTAATCAGTTGATTCTCAAGAAACTGCACAATGAATTGCTAACAGTAATTTTTTTCTCTTTATCATGTTTGTCACCTCGTATGTATTTTAATTGTTACTTCATGCATGCATGAAATTTTTTAAACATAGTAAATTACTTGATTAGTTTAATAATATAAACTTAAGACTTGCACCACGTTAAAAAAAATAATAATAATAATCTAAACATTGAATCTTACCTGCTTGAAGTTGCTCCAAACATTGCAATCAGGGCCACGACCATCACGTACCACTCTAATGTCAATATCTGCTCCCTGAGACATTTTAATCAGTTCGAATAGAATTGGTTTCTCTATTACACACACATGCTATGGAAATTGGAAACCAGCATGAGAAGTTCTCTAAATTCAATTTATGTACACAAAATGGAGATGAATTTAATCGGTCCTTAACCTTCACAAATATCAATATTTTTAAAATATATATATACAAAGCAAAAGTAATTACCATCGTCATTGCGCCAAAATGAGCTGCAGCGACTAGAACGCTCCCAGTGCCAACGAATGGGTCATAGACTAGTTTGCCTGCTGTTGCTAATGCTTGGTTGGCCATTAAGAAAGCCATTTCAGCATCCATGGCAGTTGGTCCAAGATAAGTGCGACTTTTTAACTGATACGTCGGTATAAGCTTCCTATCAGCACCACCAACCTCCCGACCAAAAAAAATTCTCCTTTTAGAAATTGGCGGAAGTCCATTATTCAATCCATAATCAGCCATTTCCATCAGGTAGAACTTGTGTTCTGGGTTTCTTAAATTAACTTGACCCTGAAATATTCCATCCATATCCATAATGAGAAATTGAAGATATTGACATGCACTAGAGTTAGTGTGACAACTGAAGGACTAAAAACAGTGTCAAAACTCAGATTACCTGCAGAAACTAGAAGAGCTAACAGAGGAAAATGACATTCATTGGACTCCTACCACTTGATTGATTGATACAATTTACAATGAGAAATGATAATAATTGCATGAGACCATATCTTAAGTTAACAAGTAAATGTAAAAGCAGATGTTATTGTAGCAAGTAGCATAAATGAAGCATGACTGCCCCCAATGAATCAACAAGCCACTGAGTTTCTTCAAAAAGAGTAAGATTTCCAAGTTAGAAAGTGAAACATGATGAAAATAAGTGTACAAAATTAACTAAACTGATTATATTTTCTCAGCCTACTTTGCATGCATGAAACAAAAAGAAGGTAAATGGACAATACCTTCTCAATTATACTTGCATGCAGGAAATAAATTATATACCTTCAACTTTTTACTATTATAGCCGCTATTTGGGAAAAAGAAACATATTTAATTTTTCATGAAAGAATGCAAAGGGACGAGGAGAAATACAGTTTTGTGGGGATTGGGAAAATAAGAGAAAGTTGGTGGTTAGTGTTGAAAGTAAAAAAAATGAGTGGGGAATTATATTGGTTGGTTAATTCCCTCTCTCTACCGGTGAGTGTTCAAGTCAGCTTGAACACACTCCAGTACTTTCATGAGAGTCGAGACAATCATCTGACCCAATTACATTAAGTTGTCAAGGTAACTAATATGGTATTAAATCCTAGGTAGGTGATCAACAAGACTTTAACTCGTTCCCTCTAAAGTCTAAACCCTTGATTATTTCACCTATCCATTTTTTACCACTAGGCCAACTCATGATGCTTTATCCAAGTCCATTTTGGAACTCTATGTTTTCTTAATTCAATATGAGTTAGAGTTTTTGGAGAGGATTCAAGATCTAATCTTCAGCTATTATTTCTTTTGAATATATCCACCAAAGCCAAATTATTATTGATCAACACTTCCACAATACCCATGGTAACTTTGCCCGTCTCTAGGCCAAGCACCGAGAGACATCGAAGGAATAGAGACACGAGAAGTGTCTACAAATTAATTTCACGGGTGGATCTTGAAGGTGGGATCTTGAGGGGAGCACACCTTCAAAGCCCAAGCCCTCAAACACCATGCCTTGGGGATGACCGTATCCATTCTTGCTAGTCTGCAATCCTTTCATCCATCAATTTTCTACCTAAAACATTAGTGTTACCACAATTGATAACTTCTAGCCTCATTGCCTCCAATCCATCACACTTACACTTGACTCAACTCTTCAAGCCTAAACAATATTTCCACACAAGTAGTAGACATACATTTAAATCTATAGAAGAAATAGAGCAGAACACTAGAAAACCAAAATGTATGACTAGACCTTGAAAGGGATGTAAGCAAGCCCTCGAATACGTTCATTCTGTTCTTCGAAGCTGATAGCCTTCCCGAAGCTCTCAACAAAGATCTTGAAAGAGCTTCCGGGTTGTAAGTATGGCAACTTCCGGTCATCAGGGTAGTTTCTAATAGACTCCTCCAACTCCTCGTTATCACCACCTTCACCCCAGAGTTCATACATTCCCTTCACAAGTATACCTACACAAAACCAAACCAAACAAAATTAAATGAAAGAAACAGGAGCCAAATTGAGACAAACCCTAAAAAAAGGAACGGAAATGGCTGACTTCGATTTGCGATTTTCCGAGCTAGGTCGTCGGAAGAGAGGTCGACGAAATGGAAAGGAGAATCGGGATGATGGTGCAGCGGAAGCCTCCATTGTAACGTTTTCCCTTCGTGGTCGCCATTTTCAGCAAACAACTCGGCCAGAGATTCGACCTCGGCCTTCCTGTAATCCAATAGCCTGTGATAGAACACGCAGAGATACCACATTTAATCTAACCTAATAGAATCTCTGCGTTTTTTCAATTACTTCTTCGGAGCTGATGATTGAGAAACCGCCTCCGGCGAAGCTTTCAACTCATACAGTTCGTTCGCGATTTTGCGCCCAAACCTTTTAAACCCTTTTTTATTTTTTCTAAAACCGGAAAATCGAATAATAATTTAATTTTTGAAATTTATTCTTATATTTTCTTAAATTCTTTAAATATGTTTCAACTTCTATTTATTTATATATATATATATATAGACACACACACGTGGATCTTAACTAAATTTTATAAATTAAAACTAGCTATTTTTTTAATCTTTAAAATTTTGTTTTGATTTTATAAATGCAAGTAAGATATAAACATTAAAGCCATAAAAATTATATGTTAAAGTAATAATTATAGGCTTAAAATTCAAAAACAAAAAACAAAACAGTTATCAAAAATTAGAGAAATGAAAAGTATACATTTTTAGGACAAAAATACTCTCTTCACACGTGTAAAAATCTATAAATTTGAATATAAGAAAGTTTATTCAACACTTATTAAACTAAACTCTAAGGATATGATTGATCAAATTGAAAGTTTAAGGCTTAATTGTTGCAAATATCGTACTTTATAGTGGTTTGTGCAACTTTTTTTTAATTTTAATACATGAAATTTGAAAAATTCAATTTTTTTTTTTGAGATTGCATTGGTTGGAATTAAGGAATTCGAACATGTAACCTCGTGGTCTAAATTTAATCTTTAATAGTTATAAAAATTAAAATTTGGTCTCTACATAAGATTTGGAATCAATATTAATCCAAATGGATGAGATAACGTTAATAGTTTTAATACAATAAAATGAAAGACTAAGATATGAACCTATTTTAAAATTTTATAAATGATTTTTTTTTTTTAAACAAAATAAATATTAAAGATGAATTTAAAATTTTTCAAATATAAATTTTCAAATTTTCAAATATAAACTTTAATATTTATGAATTAAAATTAAAATATTAAAAGTTCATAGATTAATAAATAACAAACTTAAAATTAAACTTTTGAAATTAACACCAACAAAAATTATTCAATCTCTCTCTCTCTGTTTATAATAATAGTAATAATAATGAAATAGGAGTAGAATTATAACATAATTGAAAGTTGATAGGAGCACCATCAGCCACACTGTATCTTTATGATCCAATGGAGCCGATGAATTAATGATGTTGAAATTCATGGATATGATTCAAACAAAGGGTGTGATCGAAAAAAGTTCATTGCTCTACAAAAAAAAAAAAAAAATTGCAAAATTGCAAAATTAAGTAAAATATTTGAGCTAAAAAATAAGAGCGAGTATGTTTGATGTGATTGAAATGAACGAGAAGGGAAAGGAATGAATTCTTTCTATTATTTGGCTAACCGAGTTACATTCCATTGTTCACTAATTTATTCTTACTTTCATTCATTTATCCATTCCTTTCCATTCTCTTCCTGTCGTAGCAAACTGCGCCTAAATTAATCAAAAAACTAATTAAGATTAATTAATTCACTGAGCTATACAATACCAGATCATAATGACGAGAAATATTTCTATGAGTTTGTGTCACGGTGTTCTTTCTTAAAGCATGTTGAACAGAAAACTTTGCAGATGAAATTGCAGCGGTAAGTATTGGAGTAGACCACCAATATACCCTAAATACAAAATACGCAATAGTAAAGGTAAGACTAGAAAGAACAGAAAGATTAAGGTTAAACTTTGACCAAGTTGGGGCGACATCGTTTTGGTTTGGAACAAGACGATGTTGTTGGGTGTGTGACGTGTGGGTTGCTGACTTACGCTTAAGCGATGCATTTTTTTTTATCAGGAAATGATGTCGTTTCAGTTTTTTTATTTTAATTTTCAATTCATGTCAATGATGTCATTTTAGAGTGAGGGATCATCTGCAAGTTTTGGGAGCTCAACCTCGAAGTGTTTGGTGATGCGTACATTTCTACCTCAACTTGAAAGTAAGTTGTTATGTTATGTCGTGTACATTTTTATTCGTTGTATGAATGTTTAGGAAACTTATTGTGAGTTGTTAGTGTTGGATTCACTCTTTTAGAGTGATGTGTGGGTTGTTAGTGGTTTTTGTCATCTGTTGAAGAAATGTATGAGTTGTAAAGATGTTCCGTGCACTTTTATAAGAAAGTAGTGTGAGCTGATAAAGATGTTTCGTTCCTTTGGGAGTGTATGGTGAGTTGATGACGATGTTTTACTCATTTGAGAATAGAAGATGAGTTGTTAGCGAAAGTTTCATTTCTTTTAGTGTGGAGGGTGAATTGCTAGCAGCAGGCTGAGTTGCTAGAGTTGTTCACTCCATTGAGAATGTATGGTGAGTTGCTAGACGTTCTTTACTTATTTGAGAGTGCATCGTGAGTTATCAGTCATGTTTCACTTCTTTAAGAGTGTAGGGTGAGTTATCAGTGGTATTTCAATTCTTTGAGTGTTAGATGGGTTCTGAGCTGTGTTTCACTCATTTGAGAGTGTTGGGTAAGTTTTTAGTTGTGTTTTACCCATTTAAACGTGTAGTTGTACTTGTGTGTTGAAGATACTATAACGCACCTGAGTGAAACCTGATTGTTCGATGTGTAAGTTAAAACATGTTTGAATGATATATTATAAGTCGAGATGTGAATGAATACCAATATGTGATTTTCTTATTGAATGATGAAGTGTGATAAGTTGGGTGTGATTTGATGGATGACCGGTGCTAAAGACCATATTCAGTGGAGTTACGGTGTATAACTATGAAGCAGTTATATGTTGTACAAGAGTTTTATATTTCTTAGCGGTAGTTGGAAGACTGGAGAGTCGAGCTTGGTTCTCAAGGTTGTGATTGATTGTTGAACAACTAACAAATATCTTGTTGCGACTAATATGACGAACAATGTGAGATTGATTGTTCAAGTTGTAAAGGCCCTACGCAGACTAGGGTCTCATCTAGGTTTTTACCCTAGATGAATAAGTAAATCTACCTTTAAAACTAGAGAGCTATTGTTAAATGAAATTACTGATTGGGAAAACATAAATATAGTTCATAAATAAGGGTATCCAATTCCAAACATAAAACAAGCAGTGAAATTATCACTTGACTCTAACCGTCAAATAAAGCGGAAACATAAACTATGCAAGAAAGATAAGTGAAATAACCCCATGGTTCTCTCAACTCCAGATCAACCATCAGTATGTTATAAGGGTCGGTAGGCGAATTCGTTTTGTGATGCCCTGAAGATACTTTTGATACACTACGAAGACCCGATAGGCAATCTGTTATGTGATGCCCAGGAGATACTTTTGATGCTACGGAGACCTGGTAGGCAATCCTTTACATGATGCCCGGGAGATACTTTTAATGCACTACGAAGGCTCGGTAGGCAATTCGTTATGTGATGTCCGGGAGATACTTTTCAATATACTACGAAGACCGGGTAGGCGAATCTGTTATGTGATGTCGGGCAACACGCTAACAACGCATAATAGTAGAACATGCTCGCATAATAAACAACATATGTAACATATATAACATGCTTACTTGACATAGATTCATAAAACAACTCTATAACACGAGTCAATCAACATGACATTGCATAATATATATCATACGTTATTCAATACCAGTTCAATAGACATCAGTAACTCATAATACCAATTAAACTCCTAAACATGTTTATAATTACCCACCAGATCTCAAATCAAAAATAGGTTTCCCTTATCTTTGTCAAATTCCTTGAAAGAATTTTCAAGCTTCAAGCCAACGATCAGGAAACCGATATTGAACAGGCCCTAAACAAATTTAACGAGTCAGAACTAGCATCTTAGACCATCAAAAATAGACCCAACGCGTCAAAATTAACAAATGGGGCCCAACACCGAAAAACGAGTTTTTAGGACACTTGGCTCGGTCAACGATGGTTAAATCTGGTTAAAGTTGGTCAACTCAGTCAAGGATAAATAACTATCGTGTCAAATGATCAAATGCTCACTACTTTAGCCATCTAGTCAAAAGTTCCATTACTTGGTCAAAGTTCACAAAAAGTCAAGATCATAAGTTGAGATTCCAACTCATCAAGGATCAACATCCTACATGAATAGTTAAGGTTCTCTAAGGTAGTCAACCAGCCACATAAGAGGTCAAAGTTCCCTAAGTTAAATTCATGGTCAAAGCAAAGAAAACACTTAGACAACAAAGTCCCTTAGTTCAACAATAGAGTTTACCAACAATAAAGACCTTACAACTTCAAGATCAAACATGGTGATTTTCACATATTAATTAGTTAGCTTCCCATCTCATAACTATAGGTCTCAAACACTTTAAAGATTCACAATAGCACATGAATCATCAATGAGTTTTACAAAAGCAAGGACATTCTTGGAGTTTGACGAACAACAACAAGAAGGCATAGAACTTTCAATTTTGCTTTCCTCATAATCACAAACTTGAAGTTTTTAACATAACTTTATGATTCAACAATGGCGTTCTACAACTTTCAAGCTCAACTGAACGAAAAGATTAGTGTCGTGTTAATTTCATTGCTTGGAGATAATCTATTTAATACCATATCATGAGTTCGATTCTGAAAATTAGTGGTGCCCTTTATGTAGAGTTTGTTGTCCCCTCTCCTAGTTTGTACTCCACACACACACACACAAAAAAAAAAAAAAAAAAAAAAAAAAAAAAAAAAGCTTGAAGTGAATTTATAAAGTTGAAGCGTTTTATTAAGCAAGTAAGCTACAAACTCAACCTTCTTGAACACCAAATACAATATTTTTCATGCATTAACAACAATAGCATCCATGTTTATAACTCTTCCGGGACAGAAGTTGAGAAGATTTTATCCCTTTTCTTCTGCAGAAATGTTTCTGTTTCCTTACCTGTCAATGTAAGCAACACATAAAATTACTACATTTTAACAATATCAGTAAAAGATAACATTTTTCTAATCTTAGCTTCCAAATTCATAAGCAGAAATACATTATCCTGTCTTGAACTAAGAACATCTAAATGCCTTGAACATCGAAAACATGAAAAATAAACCCCATAAAGGAAATTTCTCCATGGTAATGGATGACCAATAAGGGTGGAACAAAGTAGCATAGTGATTCACCAGGCCTATTAATAGTCGCCCGAAGGATCGTAAAATGTAGTCCCAAATAGGATTGCCGAATGGGGAGTCATTAAGGCTATGTTTGTTTTCAATAAAAGAAGAGTGGTAGATAACCACTCTTCAAGAACCCCTTGTTTGTATTTGGTGGTAAACAACCACCATTAACCACTCATCAAACTCCACATTAAACCCTCCATTAAACTTCACATCAAATTTATCACTCAATCACTACTAACACCAATCTTCAAACGAATAATTAATTATTCCAACTGCAACAAACATCAATCCCCAAACGAGTAGTTATTTTCTCTAGCTGCCATTAACCCTTCCTCTCCTTTCCACTCCACTCATTTCTACCCGAAACAATCACACCCTAAAAATATGAATGTGTTTTCATAAAGCAAAGACATAAATGGTTTGGTGAAAGAGATAATCCAAGGAGACTTTCAATGTCGAACATCATGAGTGTTTATCACCAGCTTAACTCCCAAGTGAAAATCTGAACTTTAAGTTTGGTTGGGCCCTTCCATAACTAGGTAAATCTCTGCACTAGAGGTGTTTGCAAAAGAGGCCAATCATTATGTCAACGACCTTGTTGTAAAGACATCATCCTTTTCCAATAACCATATCCAAATGTCGTCTCGGTTAGTTAAGGAAAATGGAGATAACAGGCGGGATAATGTAGCCCATTCATCAATATCTTTTAAATTTCTTCTCATATCATGAAAATTCCAAGCTTCATAAGTAAAACGGTGGTTTCCTTTCTCATGGAGATGCGATAAAGGTGGGGAAAATCTCTTGAAGCTTTTTATTGCCCAACCAAACATCTTTCCGAAATCGAGTTTCATCATTCTGATCAACCTTTATTTTGACGTTGTTGAAGATCAAGCGCTTCATCTTATCCATGACTTTCCAAGGCCACTTCTCTGACCAAAAGTGCAAGAATCGAAAGTTTGACTAAAAGGCGAACACCATCTTGGTGGGAGCAAGAGAAAGGGATAGTAAATAGGCAAGATAGCAAGAGTGAGATTAACAAGCGTGATCCTGATTCCTACCACGTTTTTTCCCTTTTTGGTGACTCGAGAACTTAGAGCTTACACTCCTCTAAACCCGAAGACATCACTAGTCCATCCCTAGGCTGCAGTACCAAGACACGAAACACGAGAGGTGTCTACCAACATTTTCAAATGTTGGACATCCCTCAACTGGGCTATCTCTTCCCAATCTTTTTAGTAACTGATATCCAAAAGGATATTGATCGAATACTCTAGTTCAGTAGAAGAACCAATAGAGATTTGGCTACAAACCAAGTTTAAAATAAAAAAGAGCAACAAGACCAGTTGTTTGAAGACAATCAATGCATACTGTTAGTGGTAATTAATTTTCAGTCATGAAGCTTCTTCAAAGTCATGGATGGTTTTTAGAGATTGGTGATGTGTTTTCTTTTAGGAGAGGATAACAAAATAGTGCCATCATTATTGCAAATGACATATTGAAAAGGCCAGCGAGGGGATCCAACTCGAAAGCCTTCAATATATCCTCTTTGCAGTTTGCACAACAAGCAACAACATTTTGCTAAGGAAATCAACCACTGGTGAAAAAAAAAGAAGAGAAAAAAGGGTCCCTAGGGCCTAGTCGAAAACCTCAAGGAGCTTATATTTTACAAAACTCCAAAGAAATATAGCCTCTAATCCATCTTCTCCAAGTAGTTCCATGGTCCTTAGCTTTCAGAATATCATTAAGAAAGTGTCAATCAACCATATATAAGTTTTTTCAATGACTTGCTTGACCATAACCCCTTTTTTTCTTTTTGCAATTCCATTCATCAGTAAGTTCATTCGCAATGAGAGAAGTGTTGAGGATTTTCCTTGATGCCACAAAAGAAAATTAATACTTTGTTGTAGTAAATGGAAGAACTTTCTACCATCTTTTAGAAAGCACCCTAGCAATGATTTTGTGGCATACTAGGCCGTTGAAGAGTGACTTTGTTGAGAAACAACCATCTTCTCGAAGGGCCAAATCCACTTATCACTCAGGTCATTCAAATGTGTGTTGTCTAGCTTGCAAGAAAGCACCGTTCATAAATCTTGAACTCATTGAGAGCGCTTCTAAAGGATAGGTTCCGAAACTGAGAGTTGGCGCACCAAAAGGAACAAATAGGCTCCAACCTCTTCAAAGATAACTGATATAGGTGAGGGCAATGTTTTAAAAAGCCCACTCCGGCACGCGCCTAGGCCCAAGGAGCACTTCATGCACCTTTCCTTGCGATTAATAAGGCGAGCACCTTTTGGCACTTTTCTTAAAGCCCTAAGGTGCGCGCGCTTGTCAGCTTTTGTGTTTTTTTGTTTTTTTTTTTACTCTTTTACCAACAACTCTTGTGTTTTGTCTCCCTAAAAACATTGGTTCTGCATAGAAACAAAGCGCATAATAAATTTCTTAAGGTATTGAAATATTTTGAATCACATATGTATATTTTATATAATATTCTTAATTGAAACTTCATTTTCCATGAAAATGAAAGTTAATAGTTGAATTTTATGTATTTTTATATAATTCTTAATTAAGACTTCATTTCTTTCCATGAAAATGAAAGTTAATAGTTGAATTTTATATATTATTCCTAGTTAAACTTCATTTATTCCCATGAAATGAAGGTTAATAATTGAATCTCATGTGTGTTTTCTATATTATTCTTGGTTAAAAACTTCGTTTCTTTCCATGAAAGTGTTTATTCATATATATATTTTTTTATGTTTTTTATATAGTGCGCCTTAAGTAAAAAAATCCGCGCCTTTTGATGTGCCTTGCGCCTCAGGCTCTGAAGGGCCATTGCATCTTAGTGCACCTTGGACTTTTTAAAGCACTGGGTGAGGGTATTTACCAACCACTAATTTTACCCATCTTCATCGCCTTTGATCAACATCTTCCTAAGGTAGACGAGTTAAATAGTAACACCTTTGAGCTCTTTTCTTTTCCATTCATCAATGAGTTCATTTGCCATCAATGAAGCATCCAATATTTGTCTATCAGCCACCCACGAACCTTGATTGGGTTATAGTGATGGTGTGAGGAAGGATCTACTTCGGCCATGCTGACAAAACTTTGGTTATAATTTTGTATAAACTTGTAGTTAGGGTGATAATGATTTACCAATTTTGGAGCAGGGACCTTTGGGATGAGGCCAATATATGTCTCATTTAGACTCCCGCTAATGATACCTATCTTAAAAAATCCACGAACACTCTATTGATATTATCCTTGAGAATGCTGCTGGAATTTTTAAAGAACTCAGAAGTGTATCCATCAAGCCCGGAGTATTATTAGTTCTCGAATAAGATACTGCTCGTTGAATTTCTATATTTCACTGCTTGAAGAAGGCCAATTTGAGGTTGTGAAATAGGACTACATTCAATATTCTGTGGAAGTGAGTCTATGTGAATCTTGGTACACAACAGCTTGTAAAAATTGAGGAAAATTGTTTCGGTGTCATCATCATTAGTTTGGCTAACACCACTGCTAGATAGCACCTCAACCATACTAGTCCTTATGTTAGCAACCATGTATTTATGAAAAAGACTAGAGTTTTCATCTCCATCAGTAAACCGCTTTACTTTACAATTTTGGTGCCATAAAATTTCTTTCCTGTGATATAGAGTTAGTAATTCAGCCTTGATAGATAACCTCCTATCAAAATCATACTCGGTCAAAACCGATTCTTCTTTCTTGTCAATAATATCGAGTTCATTTTGAAGCTTCGAAGTCATCTCTTTGTGGTGACTGGTGCCCAAATGTGAGATGATTCCAGTCCTTAAGCTTCTTCTTTAAGCCCTAACGTTTCATAATAAAACCATGAACAGGCAACAATAAGAGTGAAAAAAAAGGACAGAGGGGGTCCCTGTCGAATTCCGCAGGTTACAAAGATTTTGCCTCTTGGTCTACAATTTATGTTTATATTTCACATTCAAAGTTATGTTGGGATATGTGTTTATGTAGTAACCTCAAGGATGATGAAAGAGTCAAATGGACTAATCTATCATCCATTCTTTTCTTCCCACCCGAGCCAAATCACGATACCTTCTCCACCAAATCTCTTAACTTAAAGATGGGGTCCAGTGGACAACAATCCTACACATATCTTTATAAGAATATCTGACACTCCTAAGGTGAGATTTTTCCTATGGGAATTAAGTCACAAAGGTATTAAGATTACATGGCTTGTCATTTTTCCAAAGTTTCAAACTGGAGTATCCTTTGTCGAAAAAGTTGTGAATCTATGATGCATATTTTCACCAAGTTCCATTATGCAAGGATTTTTTGGGGCAATCTTCTCTATCTTTCAACTACACTTCCCTCTCCCAAGAAACATGATCATTTTTCTTGATTCCTTGCTCAATGGTTATCCTTTCTCCAAAATAGCCTGAAAATAGGTAAACATTAACAAAGCTTTCTTTTGGTCTACTCAGCTCGAGTATAATCATTGCATCTTGGAAGATAAGGAACAAAGCTTTGATTTTTTATTTATACTACTCTCTCTTAGTATAAAATTCCCCCTTTTGTGATTATAACCCTCATAGTTAATTGGGTTTGTATTCTGCAACTCTTGGCGCCTATGCCCAATGCAGTTCTCCATTTCTCATTAAAAAAAAAGTGTGCAACCTTCCAACAAGGTAAGATGTTAGCTATATAACCCGTGGCATTTTTGAAGTCATCAACAACCCTCGTCCTGAGCAAGGGAAGATATACATCACTAAATTTTAAGGAGAAACCCTTATTGTCTTAGAGGTTGAAGGAGATTTTGGTAGTACAGAATCAGTAATATACATATTATACACTCATCGCATTGAACCTAATATAGATAGCACTCATCATAAAACATATATTAAATCAATTTTGAATTGAATGAGGTGAAACATCAATACAGTACATCTACCCTGAGCAAACTCAATTTGAAACTTTTATTCACCACTAGAGCTAGCTAATGTAAAAATGTCATTATCTAAGAATTTTTTTCCATTCCAATGCTACCTCCAAGAGTTGGCAGTTTTTATCACAGGGAGCAAGCTAGACAGTTAAATAAAAAGGGAACCTTAAATAACGAGCTGCAGAGAGAAGCACCATGCTTACCTGCCTCCTTGGTTATTGATTTCTTGAACTGCATTCACACCCAGACCAGAAGCTTGCAGAGGAACAACACAGCAACCAAATGAGGCATTTGAAATTTCAGGAAAATTTTCAGTAGTAGTTAGAACTGCTGCAGAAGATGACGAAACATCCAAGCACATTCCATCAACAAGAATGTTAGGCTTGCAATCAGGCTTCCTCTTCAGTCTTGAATTTCGCTTGCTATACTTCAACAGATAGCGTTTGGTTGTATCCCTCCTCCTATACTTGAAGAAATAGTGATATGGGTTTGCAACAGACCTCTCATCCCTGGGCAAAGCACACGTGTCTTGTTTGTGTGGCTGTTGAGATTCCAAGCATAACCTGTCGTGATTGCAATCAGCACTGACTAGTTTAATTGACCTGCTCTCAGAATCTTCTTTTGGTGGCAATTTCACATTCTTAGACACGGTATCTGTATCAGACTTTACCGGGCAACCATTGCCCTTTATAGGTATAGGATCTGTACCCATGGATTCCAGTCGATTCATTTCTAATGGCAAGACGTGAACGTCGGCAGTGACTGAAGGCTCAGAAGCAGCATGATTACGAGAGTTGCATATATTGTTATGTACCAAAACTTGAGGGGTTTTACATAAATCAAAATCCCCACTCAGGGCACCTACTGATGCATAGCTATCATCCAGCCTCATATTCTTACAGACCATGTAGTTCGAGTTCACGGAACAAAAATTCTTGGAAAATCTTGGAGAACTATTCATAGCTCGGTGCAACTGAATGGCCAACTCGACATCGTCCGCAGATTCCCCAGACTCTTTGGCAGCACTTTCATCCCTTTGGACAACCAAATTTAAGGCATCGCCACCCAATTCCGAAGCCCTCCTAGCCACAACAGCCTTTTTCAGCGCATGTTCCCTAGCTCTAACAGCAGCATCAACTTTCTTCTCCACCAAACATTTTGCATCCTTCACTATTGCAGTCAAAGATTTGCAATTACCACCAGTTGAAACCTTAGAACTCCGAAAATCCGAAACATCAATATTCTTTCTCCTAATTTTCCTACTTCTCAAAATAGCCCTAGCAGTCACAATTGGTTTAGGAACCCAACAATCAATACACACAGAAAACTCAGAACCCGAAGAAGAATACGACCAAGGAGCAACTCTACTACACTGCGCAAAACATTCCCTATGAACCCGACGGTTACACTCGCAACAATTAAAAGAATCGCCTCTGGAATCAGCAAAACAGTAAGAACAAACCTGGGAAGATTCGACAAGAGAGAAGCACTTCTTACAAAGAAGAACAATCCGCCACTCGCTGAAGAGGGAATTGAGCCTGGAACGACCGTCAACGACGTCGACACGAAATCCGCAAGCATGACATTCCGAGAAGTTGGGCAAATCCCGAGTTTTCTTTTGGGGGCGAGGGGATACGGGCTCGGCAGCCGGAGTTGGGTTGAGAGGTACCGAAGAGGAAGAAGAAAGAGAAGGAGGCGGTGGCGGTGGCGGCGGTGGTGGAGTTGGGGTTGGCGGTAATCGTCTTCTAACGAACGTTTTGAACTCTTTGTTCACAATTTGAGTGGCTGATTCCATGGGAGAATTGGGTATGAATCGAATTGCAAGGAATTCATGGACGTGGGTAGAATTGGGAACAGAAGAAATTAGGGTTTATAGCGACAGAGGTTTTGGCATTCTGTGAAAAAGACGGTGAATGAAAACTGCGAATGGCGCATGGCGAATGGCTGGGTCCCGTTGTCTATAGCAAAGTCGGGAAAGGGTATATGTTTAGTTTCGGATTCCAAACACAGAGCAATATTTCTTTCCTTTTTTTTTTTTTTTTTAAATCAAACAGAGGAATATTTCAATGCAATTAAAATGTCACAAGTTTTAAATCTTTAACATATTTAGTTTTTATTATAATTATGAACTAAAATATCATCAACAGTTTATAAAAATAGCAATATTTTAATAGCGTAAAGGATGTTTGTTTAGAGTGTTTATGAAGATTTTCTAAACGAGCTATTATTACAATTTCTTCTTTATAATCACTCAAAATAAACTCTTCATTTCTAAACACTCAAAATAAACATTGTACAATTTTACAAACAAACACCCCCAACTGTGCGTTCATAAACCAAAATATCATAATCTCATTTTCAAATTTAGACTTTCAAGTGGTTTTTTTTTTTTTTTAATTTAACTAGATAATTGCATCTTTATCAACTAGTCAATGTCTTAGTTTCTAATAATCGTAGACCAAAATTAAACGATTGAAATAACAAAATTTTGATATATACAAGTTTATATATATTAAAAAGTTTATGGACCAAATTGAAACAAGACATCAAGTCAAGACTAAATGGTAACAAAACGCATAATCTATATACCATAATATATGTAATGTTATCGTAAAAAGATCAACTTAGAATTTAAATCGACATGCATTTAAACTAAAAGGTAAAATGCACACGTGTTTTAAAGTTGATTTTGTTTTATTTTGATAGTTTGAATCCTTTACTTTAATCAATATTAGTTTACTAACCAGAATTTTAATACAGGAAGAACAGAAATATGTCTAAAATTAAAAAAAAAAAAAAAAAATAATTAAAAAAAATTAATGTCACTTCAACCAATTTTTTATTAGTTTTTGCAAATGCACTTTTGATAATCAAATCAGTGTTTATATTATATCTTTACTTATCACTCAATTGAAGGCATTATTGGAGTGATTTTGGCCATTTCAAGTCCACAGTCACTCTCAAACATTATCGAGCTTTGTCAACAAAAATCATCAGCTTTTTTTAGTTTAACTACAAAAAAAGAGCATTAAACAACAAATATAAATGTCTAAAATAGTCCGAAAGGTGCAGGAGACATAAGTTTTATGTGAGTTGCATGTACAAAACTCGGTTTCGACATTCTATTTCAGATTTAGCTTCTCTTCAACAAACAGTCGAGCTAAACCGTTCATCCGTCGATTTATCGATTCAGAGCAACTTAGTTGCATGTTGGAATTTCCAGATATAATTTACTGATTCGATTCTGATTTGACCTTCGAACTGAATTATTTTTCTATAACAGCAAAAGCAGAATAAGTAGCAAAAATCGAAGGCTGTGAATAATGGAAGTTGGGGGAATTCAATCAAGGGATATCGGCTAAGCTATTGCTCTTGTTTTCTCCTAAAAATAAAGTCATTAATATAATACTATACAAACGAAATCAAACTCGAACTATTTAACATTATGTGGAATTCTACAACGCTCTAGACCACAACATTTTGTGCTGAAGAATTAATCGACAGGCACATGAAAAGAGCTAACATCCATTGCTTGAGCAACAACCTGCAAAATGGCAATAATTTACCAATGTCACGTGATATTAAATGATGTCACATCTTAGTAACAAGTAACCATTGGTATGTATTCGAAAATCTACAAAATATAAATTCACTATGTCGAATCGAAGCCAACGGAAGTCATAGCTCAAAGGTAATCGGCACACACCTCGACCAACAGACCAATACCAGCAAAAGACTCTTCAACTGAATGTTGTTCACAGTGGGGTTCAGTTTCACCACCAAATGGAAACGTTTTTTTTAGGAGTCTTTTGATCTTCAAACATAACCCTTTAACTAAAAACAATTATTCCAAAATGCAGGAACGTTTGTCTGGTCAAGGATTTGACACTCCTTCAAGTTTTTTTTTTTCTCGTTATCTATGAGTGTTTGAGTTAGCTGAACTGCATGGCTGCATCTCGACTTTTCTCACGAGACATACCGTCTAAGACTACAACATTAGGATGTAAAGGAAACCCGTAGGGGGTGTTTGTTTTGTGGTATTAACGAGCTATTAAAATGAGCAGTTATAACTTCTCTTCAAACAACATTCAAACAAGTTATCGTAATCACTCAAAATAATCACTCATTTCTAATCACCAACATTATCATTCATTTCCAATCACTAATTTCTAACCCTTAAAATTAATCACTTAATTCTAATCACAACCAAACGAGCTATTGTCTGCAATCACTATATAAAGACTATCATTCAAACGAACTATTAACTGCAACTCCTTTATAAATAGCCACATCGAGTTATTACTAAAACTCAAATTTCTAATGACTCAAAATAACCCCTCATTTATAATCACTCGACAATCCCACACCCAAACACCTTCGTAGAAATTAATTCCTATGTAGCGATAGATTGAACGCATGACCTCATAGTTCTCCACTGCTCCTCTTGACCACTATGCCAACCCATGATGATTCCCTTTGGCAGTTCTGAATTCCAAATTCTAAGTCCATACTGCGATATAACTCATTAAATTCTCCATTGATATATATTCTCATCAAAACGATTTACAAACTTAGAACCCAAATCCCAATAATCAAACAACAAGCCATGTTGGTGAACCACCATAAAAAAAACTTTGGAAAATCTGCAAAGAAAAATCCCTAACCATGCATCTTTCCAACAACAAAAAAAAAGTTCTCTTTCCTTACCCAACTCAAATGGAAGAGAGTTTCTGACCCACACTACCCAAATTTCCAAGCTTATATTTTTTTTTAAGATTGCCCAATCACATCCCTTAAAACAACTGGAAATATTTTACAGACTACCCCAACTCCTTTACAAAACAAGCAACCACATTTTCCTTCCATTTCTTAAATAAAGTTTCTTGGCATCATAAACAAGAAACATTCGACTACGTGGCACAGAATTATATAAAACTAAAATTTCTCTTTTTAACCATGAAAACTTCTTCAATCTTTCTTGCTTTTGCCCATGTTTTCTATAACTGGGAAGTCGAAGCTTAGCTCCCCTATAAACGGGTATATGTACCCAACCAATGGCCGGACGCTGGACTCACCCATGTGTTTCCCACCATTAGTAACCAAATATCAAGCTTTCTAGGATTATTTCCTAGTGGTCACCCTAAATATAACACAGATAGTTTTTTCCGTCTTGCATTCATGTAAAACCACTGAATGACGCTTTTCTTTCTTTTTTTTATGGTCCGGGAACTTGGAGCTTTGCTCCAAACCTGAGGCAACCACGCTCATCACTAGGTCAAACACCAGGAGACAATGTAGCAAACAGAAACGAAATTTTGGGTCGTCTGGAAAATTTATTCCCACAATGGCCTCGAACCTAGGACCTCAAGAGAAGCACGCCCTCAAGGCCTAGGTGCTCAAACCACCGCCTCTCGGGGACACCACTGCATTATACCTTCAGTCATATATTTGTAATTTCCCTCTATTTTAAATTTTTCCTATAAGAATGTCTTCTCTCACCTTAACCTTACATTCTTCACATACCAGTACTAATTGTGTTTTAGAAATGTCTGCTATTCAATTATTTGAAACAAAACAACGCATTTACACAGAGTAAACACTGCAGTTAATAAGAAGATATGCAAAAGACATAAACTGAAAAGGTAGAGAGACAGTTACCTTGTCAAAAAAATAGATATACTTCTCAGTAATGAAATCGAAAATCACTTTAACCAAAAGACATCAGCAATGTTTACTCAGGGCATCTGCAATTACATTCCTAGCTTCCTTGCACAATGCTTCCGGATCACTTCCGATCACAGGCTTATGGATAACGACTGTCACAGATCCCATATTCAAGATCCCTTCTAATCCTGCTGGCATAATGCTACCAGTTCCCACAAGTGTAATCGGTACAACGGGCACCTTGGTCTTTGCTGCAACACTGAATGCTCCTTTCTAAAAATCATACATTTTTAAAACAGAAGATATCTAATTAGAGAAAACTAAACATGAAAAATGGTACATGAACAGATTATTTTATGCTTTCTAACCAATGGTTTGATATATGATGTTCACTTACCTTGAAAGCACCTAATTTTCCATCTTTACTACGCGTTCCCTCAGGAAAGAAAAATACAGATGCACCCTTCCTTATAAGCTCCATGCACCGCTTCAGACAGTCCTTCATTAGAAAGATAGTGAACTTCTAATTAATAACCCAGCAATATCATTCTTAATCATGAGAAATAGGTCTACAAATTTCCACATTTCAAACTTGCCTTCTAACTTATAAATTGAGCAAAATCCAAACAGATAAAGAAAAAAAGTACCAACTGGCTTCTGCTATCCATGCGCTTCAAAGGAATCACACCCATCATAAACATAGCCCAACCAATAATTGGAAAGAGAAATATTGCAGTCTTGCTAATGAACTTGAAGCTTCTGCCAAGAGTAAGAAGTGTATATATGTCTAGAAAGCTCTGATGGTTGGAGACATATACAGCAGGAGAATTTGGAGCAGGCAAATTCTCGAACCCTTCATATTTGATCCTAAAAAAAGGAGCAATAGTCAAACTTGCCCACATTTTAGCAATTGTATAATGAATTCTTCTGCGGTATCTATCCATCAATAAGACGATTGGATGTGCCACCAGCATAAGCATAAAGAGGAAAATAGCAGTGACTGTGGTAGTAGCATAAAAGCACATTCCTCTAACTTTTGAGCTCAATGATACTTCTGCACTTTAGGTAGTTAAGGAACAGAATAAAATTGGCATTAGACATATAAGATAACAGTCAAAAGAAAAGAAAAAGAGACAGAAAGGAAATAATATTCATCCAAGAGAGACCTGATAATGGATAACCAGCTTCATGAGATCCCATTTTTGCAAGTTCTGACCTAACAATGACGCACCCACTGTTTCTTTTTCCACTAAGCAGTTTCTTGTTCCAAGGGTTGCATAGATTCTCGCTTGGAGTAAGAAAACACCAAGAGACACCACATTTTCTGACGATGGATGAGAAGCAATAAAGTTGAGCTGTGATCAAGAAAACATCAAAGCCTTAGCTAAAATTAACCTTCTATAAAAAATAAAAAAAACAATGTGAAACATATTGTTTGCCAGACCCCATAGAATACATCGAATTCTGTACATTCTCCCAAGATTTACGTAGCATTTCATAAAAATATGTGTCCAAATAGCATGCTTCCACAGCTGAATCAAACGAACAAGCTAATGAACGGCCTCTTTCCTTGATGGAAAATTCGTGCCGTTGATAAAAAATATCCAGTGTTTTAAAAACCCATTGATTTCTTGATGACAACGTGTTGAATTACATAAATCACCAATCAACCCAAAAACTTCTAGATTGATTGGTGGTTTAACATAATTCAACATGGTACCAGAGCAAGAGGTCATGAGTTTGAAGCCATGCCACGTCATTTCCTCTCATTAAAATTGAATTCCACTTGTAGGGCATTTATCAAATTTCTAAGTCCACGAGGGGGAGTGTAGTTGACATTATTAAATTTACTCCAACCAATCAATTTAAGCTTATGGATTGATTGATGGTTTAACATAATTCAACATAAAGTCAAGCAGGTGACCAAAATAAAACAAGGAAAAATTGCAAATAGAACAAAAATACATGAGCAACAATTCTGCTCCATCATTTCTTTTTATCAACGTGACATCTTTCTGATAATTTTAATACTTCACTAGCAAATTATCAATGTTTCCTATAAAAAAACTAGCAAATGATCAAGAAAAAATTAGCCATGAACAGTTGCACAACATATTACACATGTAAGCACACTACAAGCAATTTCTTTGACATATAATCCCTTTTTGTGTATCTAGCTTACGATGAAAAACCATTATACTTGATGATAAAATGACAAAGCATGACTCATTTTACAATAATTGTTATAAATTACTGTTGCGGCCAGCTAAATGCTGCTAAAAAAGCATTGTTAACAGCAGGTTGTGGAAATTATTGATCGGTCAAAAAAGTGTATGGATATAATTAAGTTACTTGAGTTAAGAGGTTAACTAGAAAAAGATTTCTTAGTGAGGAATAACTTACCAGCAATTCTCAAATTTGCTTGCTGATGTAGAGGGGACCTATATTGAAGACCTCTAAACGCATTCATCTGCAATTGAATTGGTAATTAATATTCTCAATTCTCATTATTATTATTATTATTATTAATCAAAATAAACGAATGCTAACAGTGCAAAACCCCAAGATGGGGCATCCTTTCTCTCTCATTCCACCTCTCATCTTTTCCATCAAATTCTAGAGACCTCACTCCCATTCACCACCTCATCATCGAACATGGTCATTTCAATCAGTGCAGCGAACAAATGTGCAATTGAGTGAGCACAAAATCTTCAAAGTGGTACCCTAAGAAATAGAAGCTTCTCCATTTTGTTTTGTCATCACAAATATTTTCTCTAGCTTATGCACAACTCAACTAATGACATATGAAACAACAGCTTGTCCCTATAATATTTGATAGTTAGGAGCCTCGTATGATTTTTTTTTTATTCTTTATAAGAAATAGAACTTTCATTAATACATGAAAGAAAACAAGAGGTAAACAAAAAGATAACCCAGCATTGTACACTTTCATCTCCTCTCCTCATACACCTAGCTCATAGCTCAGAACTTGACCCTCTTCTCCCGCTTGTAACACTTTCTATCTCATCAATGAAAATGCTTTCGTTTCGTTTCTTATGAAAAAAAAATAGATAACCCAATAAAACCCGTGTCTAAGTCTATATCTCATATCCATTTCCATGCTTCATATCATGAGGCCTAGCTAAGTCTCAAACATCTTCCCAATATCATTTATTCTCTCGAAAAGGGTCATGGGTTTAATAAAGAGCTCAAAGGGAACGAATTCAATCCATAGTGTCCATCTACTTAGGATTCTTAGATGCTTTCTTGGCAACCAAATGCGGTAGGATAATGAGTTATGAGTTCAATTTAGGGTGACCACCTACTTAAGATTTACGAATGAATTTCTTATGAATTTCCTTGAAAGTCTAAATTGAATTTTAAATGAGTTCTATTCATAGTGGCCACCTACCTAGGATGATTCCTAGATGTTTCTTTGGCAACTAAATGTAGTAGGATCAAAAGTTACGGGCTCAATCCATGATAAGTGTAACTACTTACCTATAAATTAATTTCCTATAAATTTTCTTGACATTCAAATGATGTAGAGTCAAGAGTTATCCCATGAGCATAGTCGAGGTGTGCATTAATCAGCCTAAACACTCACACAATTGAAACAGATGTAAGGCCAACTATAATATCATTTTCCTATCTCTGTCATCAGCTCAAAGGAGTGCATACTTAAAGCCTTCCAACAAATAAATAGAAAACAAACAAGTACAGTGTCAACAAAAGTGATAAATAGACAGAAAAACGCTTACCGGCAGAGAAGATGAAGCACTGGAAAACCCAAGTTCTTGGTAGCCTAAGCATTCGATCCAATAGAATTGAATTGCATCAATTAGAAACAAATAAAATTCTGAGCAAACCATAAGAAGAAAAAATAATAATAATAATAAAGGAACTCAAAATACCATAGCCATGAAGAGGAAGCGAAACCCCATGGTGAGAGAGAGAAACAGCTTCCATTGACAAAATACGCTTGAGCAGAAAAAGGGTTTAACAAAACAGAGCCGCTCTATTTCATAACAAGTTCCGTCTATGCTTGGACTGAAAATTAAAAATGAAAAAAATAAAAACCCAATGAATGATTATAAAATCATATGACTGAGATTGAAAGAACTACGATCACCATAGCAAAAGTCAAACATCATATAGTAACTTGTGATGAAATCATATTGGTTGGGTTAGATGAATCAGAACAAAAAAAAAAACATAAACTTAATGTAGGATGGAAAATTCAACAAAATTACCAAAACCAATAGAATTGGATACCCAGAAATGACAGATGATACAGAGAGTAAAGAGAAAAGGGTCGGCAAAAGCTTGTCTTCGTCTTCTTTTCTTCTGGATGCAGAATAAATTATAAGAAGTGGGCAATATTTGTATTTGTTTAATTTTATTTGTCGTTTAGCAGATAATATGCGTCATTTTCAATCTTTACCGATATGGGCTCTGCAGAAGAATAGGCACTCCAAGTAACAGTAGGAACATGGAATTTCATTATTATTTTTAATCTTACAAACTAGGGTTGTATATTTCAAACTAGGGTTGTTCTGGAAAATAAATCAAAAAAAAAAAACAACAGGCTGAATTGAATTTGTAGAACATACGCACCGGCGGTCACAGATCAAGCACCAACGGACGGCAGCTAACGGCGAAGCGTCGGCGGAAAGACGCAAAGTCTCAGCGAGAGAGGAGATTACCTGACGAAGCTGACCGGACGGCGACGAGCTGACGACGAGGATGACCGAATACAAGGAGTACCAGAAGACTCGGAGGAAGATTTTTGGATCGGATTTTCTTATTCTGCAAAAACCAAATGAGAACTTTAAGTGAAGACGGTGATTTCTGGAAAATAACTAACCTCAACCCTTCGCCACATTTTTTTTTTAATTAAAAATTAAATAAAAGTAAAAAAATAAATATAAATTTTTTTCATTTAAATTGATTGGTTGATCTAGAAGTATTTAAAATTAATATTTATAATAAATATTTATTTTTAGTATTTATAAATAATAATCATATTCTATATAGTTTTTAAAAGTATTTAAAATTAATATTTAAAATAATCATTTATTTTGAGTATTTAAAGATAATGATTGCAATCAAAATCTTGTGAATATAGTATTTAAGAATATAATTGATATTTATAATAAAAATTTATTCGAAATATTTAGAAATAATGATGAAGTAAATGTTTATTCAATTGTAATTTTTTTTTTCTTTTATAAGATGTTTAAGATCATATAATTTAATGTTTTTTTTTTATATATATCTTTTTGTCCATTTCTTTTTTTTTTTTCTCGTTTTCTTAATTATTTTAATTATTAACATTTAAAAATAAAAATCTAAAATATTACCGGATATTGAGTTGGATTGACACAAGGAATTTTTCTGAACCGTTGAAGAAATGAGACCCATTTGATAATGAGACCCATGACGACTACAGTTTCCAATATGAATTTGCACAAATTTTTTGAATGCTAGTCTAATTTTATATTTTTAAACAACTTAATTCATATATTTTCAATTTAAATTGGATTTAAAAAAATTGTTTTTAATTTGATTATATAATTGCTCTTCATTTTCAATTTTCATAAAAATTAATATTTCAATTTATATAATGATACACCGATTTCATTCCGAAAACAAAAATTTTAAAGAATTTTGAAGAATATAAAGTCAATAAATAATAGTTAAATTAAATCAATGTACAAATACATAATTATGTTATAGGTAAAAAAAAAAATTGAAAAATAATAATAAATTTGTATTAGCCTGAGTCAATTCAAATTAGTTTTAGGTCATTTTTTTTTTTTTTTAGTAACGACTATTTTGGCTTGTAGACTTTCAAATGACAATTTTAGTCTCGCTTCAATTTTATTTCATTTTGGTTATATATTTTCAAATTTATTCCATTTTTGTTCAAAAAATTACAAATTTGTTTTATTTTTGTAATGACCCGAAAAATTCAATTATATAATTAAAGGTAATTACCATGAATGCATACTTTGCTAAAAAAAAAAAAATCTTAACAAACTATATGGAGTCTTTTAAAAAAATAATCAATCAACATTAAATTAATAATAAACGAGTTTTGACAGGTTTTCTTTAAAACATTCAAAAAGTATTTTTTTACTAAAAAAGTAATGTATAAAACAATGAAAATTACATGACTCTAAAATTATTCAGAAAATTAAGAGTCACGCCACGATCTTCTCGACTTGTCTCAGTCAACAACCACGACATGCTTCAAGTTCCTGGAAAAATGTTAATATAAATGATGAGTTTCGAGAAACCGAGTTTTAAAACCCTCTTACCGAGTATTGCATGTAATCAATCAATATTTAATACAATCGTTAGATTTAACTTAATAGTTCAAGTATTTTATCATAATCACTACTTGCCCGACATCATTAATCACTAATTAAGTATTTTATTATTGTTGTTACATCAATAATAGCCTGTCATTAAAAGAAAAAAAAAAAGAGCAATCATTAGCTATAAGCATAAACAAAATAAAGATAGTAACAACAATAAAATTATAAAAAGCAGCTACTTTACACATAAATAATAAGAAGATCATAACAAGCAGTTTTTTTTTTTTTGAGAGAAGAACCAATGCATACAATTTCTATATTATTTTAGTATTTTTCAAATATCAACTTAAAAAAACTCACAAATGATGGGGGATATTTGTTATATAATTAAATTAACTCTAATATTAAAATTTAAACTATTGAGTTGATCAATGATTTAATACGATAAAGACTTAATCAAGTAGCATATTATTCTCGACCTAGAAGTCAATTGTTTGAATCCTCCGACCCAATATTGTATAATATGATAGAATGAAAACTTAAAATCTCAAAGCATAGAAAATGCTGCAGAAAAAGACACTTTACCTTGAGAGGAAGAGGAAACTATGGCCATTTCGTAGCTAGGGACATGGATTGGGAAACCTCGAATGAATTTGGTCTATTTCTGAAATAATTTCAGGTGTGAGCTCAACCTTAACTGCATTTAGAATATCCATGAATTGCCATGGCTTGGTAACTCCAAAAACAACACTTGCTACAAGGGGTTGCCTGAGAACAAATGCTGCCAAGAGCCCAAAATTAGATATTGCTAGGAAAACTAAAAACATAGAAAATAGATGAATTCAACCTAGGGCATGATGTATTATAATTATTAACCATTATTGAACCAATTTTAAGCTTTTTTCAAAATTTAGGAACTAGAATTAGACTTTTAAAAGTTCAATGACCAAAATAGAACAAACTCAAAATTCACAGACTAAAATTAGACTTTTAAAAGTTCAAGGACCAAAATAGAATAAACATCAAAATTCAGGGACCAAAATGATATTTTACCCTAAAGAACTTTATGAGTAAAACTACTGTTTGTTAGCTCAAATTAAAAAGAAAAAACTAAATGATAATGAAACTGGATGTTTACCGGTTGAAATTTGGGTGTCACGTGATTCTATGCTTATTCATATGGAACTCCACTATGGAACAATGATTTCCTCTTTTTGAAAGATAGTTTAGCAATTTCTTCCAACAAGGTTGGCTTAAAAAAGAAAGTTAGTACACAGGCATATAATGGTTAAGTCTGCTCTAAAATATTTCAAAACACTATTTTTTTTTATTTGAAATCAAGAAATAGAAGCTTTGCCACATTATTCCCACGAAATTTCAAAACAATAATTAATTTTAAATAGGAAGGAAAACGACACGGCAGATATTCAAACTCGGGACCTCCGACTCTCATACCATGTTGAATTATGTAAACCATCAATCTAACCTAAAATTTTAAGCTAGTAGGTTGGGAAAAATTTAATTATATTAACTAACCCACGTAAATTACGCAAGACATACAACCTACTTTACGGAACACATCCCACACCTTGAAAGAAACAATATACTGAGAGGGAAAGAAAAAGGGGGAGAACAAACCAATTGCTAGAGAGACTGGATGAATGCTATATTTCTTGGCAATCTTAACATATTCCTACAGACATTAGGCAAAAAGGAATAGGTTAGTGAAAGCACCATGTGAAATAGTCCACCTACTTTGAAGCATTCCCATCAAATGTCATTTAAGTTCTAAATCAATGGTAACAATGAAACAATCATGCTGCAATTTTTTTTACATCAGTCATCAACCATTCTTCTTCATCAGATAATGCAAAAGTTTTACAATTTATCACAGTTATCTTTCATTTTTAATGTACTAAAAAAGTTACTAATTAAAACTCGAGAATTTGCATACCATGGTAGCTGTTCTGATGGCATTATTTGTTAGGTTGTATCTAGATTCCCCTTCTAAATATTTTCCTGAAATGAAAGTAACACCTTAGTTCAGATAAGAAAGTTCACATCTCAAGAGTTTGTAACAATTTTCTTTCCAAGATCAAACAACAAGATATGACCTATGGAGAAGCATTTTATAGACCTCTATAAAGATTGAGTCGGGCATCTGCAGGACCACCATCAGGAGAAAAGTACTTCCCAGAAAGAATGCCCATTGCCAGAGGGCTGTACGCTAATAAGCTGATTCTGGAAAAAGGTTGAATAATCCGTGAAATGACAATAACAAACATTCAATAATGTATTTAATAAGCTTTTGCTTTAAAACTGTCTAATGAGTTCCTAAGGAACCGTTTGATAATCATTTCATTTTTTGTTTTTGATTTTTGAAATTTAAGCCTACAAATACTATTCTTACACATACTTTTTATGACTTTGATATTTATATCTTGTGTTTTTAAAAACTAAACCAAAATGGAAAGCTAAAAAAAATAGTTTTCAAATACTTGTTTTTGTTTATGAAATTTAGTTAGGATTCACCTACTTTTTTTTTTTTTAGTGGAGATTAAATTATACGTAGATTTTTTGAGTAAATCCACGTTTAAATTTCAAAAACTAAAAATAAAAAACCAAATGATTATCATATAGGGCCTAAACTTTCAACTTTTTGTACGGTCTCTAAGCATAGAAGTTGTTAATAGGTCACTGAATTTTCAATTGTCTAATGGGTCTATGATTTTAAGGAAATCTCAAATAGTAGATACCTAGTAAACACAAAATAGAAGAAATTTGTGATCTAACCAGGAATTTAATACCTCTCGTGATGGCAACATTCAGCTAGGCCAGAATCAAAGGTTCGACATAGCAAATTGTACGAGTTCTTCAAAGAAGAAATATTTCATTTAGTAGCAAGAAATAAAATAAAATAGAATCAGAAGCATATTGAGTTCAGGCACCTGCAATGATACAACTTTCGGGAAGTGGGGATATCTTTCGCCAATTTGTGCAAATTTCATTACACCGTAAGGTGTTTCATTGCTGAGGCCAATGTATTTGATCTGAAAACAAAAGACATTTTAACTTAGTCGAAAACATGTTATGCAATCCTCAAACATAGAGCAGCACCCCGATTCAAGCCAAAGCAACACCGAAGGTCCTTGAAAAACAACTCCAAAGGCAGCAAACAAAAGGGCACTCCCATAAAAGACAGGAAAATGGCACTATTATCGCCTACCTTACCAGCATCAGCAGCCTTGCTGAGTGCATACATTTGCTCTTCTATAGTAACTGAACAATACTGCCAGGATGGATTGTATTCAGTTTCTCCAAACATTGGAACATACCTTAATACACAAACAAACGCAAATCATTTTGTTATTCTCACAACTAAAAGATAATAATATACTAAAACGCAAAAATGGTGTCTCGCCAATAATTCACTGAAAAAAGTATACAGTTCTAACTTCCATAATATTTCCTTTCAACAGATTAAGTTAGTACATACAAACCGATCAGGCCAATGAATCTGGTAAATATCAATGAAATCCATTTGCATTCGCTTTAAGCTGCATAAAATACACGTTTTGCATCAGAGAAGATGATTTATTTTCCTCAAGGTTGGGCAGTATATCCCGTGAAAATAGTCAAAGTGTGTGTTAGTTGGCCCTTACAGATATCAAAAAAATTATAACATTTTGAACCTTAGAAACTGAAAGAAACAATTCGTGAAACGGTCCTCAAGAACTGAAAAGGTACTTATCCTTGATATCTATTTGTGAAAATACGAGATTGCACACTACTGACCTAGCATCGATTGCTTCTGTAATATTCTTAGTATCCAAACACTTTGGTCCGCCACGTATCCAAGTCATTTGCCCAGATGGTCCAGCAACCTGCATATCGTATCAAAGTTTGTCTCGGCATAAAAGTTACAAGAAACGCCCAACTTTAAGCTAGAAAATCAGTTTTTTACATATTTAGAAATAACTTAACTTGCATTCATAGACAGAAAATGAAGAATGTAAGGCATACAAAAAGAAGTAAAAAAAGAGAGCCCAACTACTGAAACTGGAAGAGGCTACAATCAAATAAAATGAGATCTAATAAGGTATTACAGAAAGGTCAAGACACTAAAACCTAAAAGAACATAGAACTGAGTCAGAGACCAAATGTTGCTTTGCTAAAAGAGCCTGAAGATTTTATTACTTCTCTCATGCTAATGACCCAACAAAATAGTACAAACTTTGGCCTGCCACAAAAACCACTCTTTCTCACGGTAAGGAAGATGGAGAAGCAGCTCTTGGATCGTTTTTCTGCAACCCTGAGGCTGAGAAGCTAAAGCTGAACACTTCAAAGAAACAACTCCAAACAATATCGAAAAAGTCACAATTCGAAAGGATATCATCAAGGTCGTTTGCTGCCCTTGCAAAGAATGCAACAAAGCAACCTGACCAAAATGCTTCAATAATGGCAAATCAGTCTAACCCGTTTCTTAAGCATTCTATAATCACCACCGCAGAACAATCAAAATAAAACTTCGTATCCAGAGAAGAATCATCTTTGCTTTTCTTCTCTAAACCCAGGCAGGTGAACACTTGCACAAAAGACGTTCTTTGAATCCCCTGCTTTTGCCACTTCTTGAACAACCTCCGTCCCCGAATACGAAACAGTAAGAGCCGCCCCCAACGACCCTCAACACTTAGCTCTCTGACCTAGAATAAATTGAGAATCTTATTCCTCAAAACGATTCCAAAGGCTCAAAGATGGAAGGCCAAACGTCTCCAAGCTGTAACTTCCTCTGTAGAAGCTTGAATTCTTCAAGTCCAAGATATGCTTCTTTGAAGGTTCTATGTTCAAAACCCACGAGCTAAATTACAAAATCATTTGTCGTCTTCCGGGTCCGAGCCTTAGACAGATGCTGGTACTCCATATATGTAGTGGGTGAAGTTCTGATTGTCATTATTGAAAAAAAGGGCCAAACCTACCTCTCAAATTAGAAAGAACTTGGAAGAAGATAACTGTGGAATCCAATCTCCTACAGAAAAACTGAAAGAAAACAACACTCTATGTAACAGCTCAATAGCTCACAGCCCCTATGTCTTTCAAAGAATGGTTACAAAAGCTAAATCCATAGCTATTTTTTTTAAAATGAAAGAAATCACGGCCAATCACGAAGCAAAAAACAACAAGAAAAACAAGAAATGACGAAACAAAAATCAATTGCCTGAGTAGTCCTCGCCCAATAGCAGAGAAATAAAGAGATACGGAAAACAAACACAGCGACAAACCTTTGTAGCCAAAACAATTCGATCTCGATTAATTTTCCGGCTTCTAATCCAATGGCCAAGGTACTCCTCGCTCCTCCCCTGAGTGTCATAACGTTGAGGTACTGGATACCTACGCATACATAGCTAGCAATGAATATAGAGAATAAACAAACATAAAATCAGAAAATGTAGACATCATAGAGTGAAATTGAAGAAGAGAGTGAAGGCGAAAATACATTTCTGCCGAATCGAAGAAGTTGATGCCGGAATCGAAAGCTTGGTCGAGGAGGCGACATGACTGAAACAAAGAGTTCTGCTCGCCGAACGTCATAGTACCTGTGAAAATGCAGAAATTAAGCTTAAAAAGCTACGGTGAAACCGAAGATTGCAGAGTAAGAAGCTAATGGATGAATTCGAAATCAAACCGAAGCAGAGCCTTGAAACTGTAAGATCGGGAGCAAGATTGAAAAGAGGAACGGCCATTCTCAGAGAAGCAAGAAGAACTGGCGATTTTCATTCGGATTGACTCTCATCTTGTCAATAACTAATTTTTACTGTTAATTCTTTTTTGTTTATCTCTTTCGTTTCATTTTTTTACTTTCAACGAGCCAATTTAGTAAAGACTATATAGCCGTGTTTTTTAATATAGATTTTAAAGATTATTTAAAAATTACAATCAAACCGGTTATTATAATCACTAAAACTATATATTTCAAAATCACACATCATTTTATATATATATATATATATATATATAAACTTTATTGTAGTAATGTGTATCCATAAATCGAAAAGGGACCATGAATCTATATTATTGAATTTAAAAAGTTATTATGAATTTTGTAGTTAATATTTATTAAGTTATTAGATAATTTTTTTTTTAATTAGTCTTTATGGTAAATTTGAAAATCATATGAATGAATTCGATTCAATAATTTTAACAACTTTGATACAAGCAAATACAAACATAAACGTATTTTTAAAAATTTATACAAAAATGTGTTTTTTTAAATATATTTTAAATTTTATTATTATTATTATTTTAAATTTTGGGACTAAAATATAAAATTTTAAAGTTTATGGGCATTGATCAAATTTAAAAGTTTAAAGACTAATATTTTATATTTGAAAAAATAGATTTTAAAATAGAGAAAAATTTAAAGTCTAAAAAATAAAACGATATTTTAACCAAAATTTTATTATTTGATTTGATTATATTTTAATAATTAAAGTTTTTTTTTTTTCATGTCTTTTTATTTTTAGAATACCTACAATATTGACCAACTTTTTATTTATAAGAATTTTTTATATTAGGTCACATTTAAGTTTTTGATTTTGAGTTATATTAAACATGAATTTAAATGTTAAAGAAATTTGGATATTTTCCTAATACTTTTCAATAAAATAGTCATTTGCAACCCATACTTTTTTTTCTTTTTTTGTTTTTTTTTGTATGGGTCATTTGATGACTCAAAACTTTGCCATAGAGATATTTAAGATTGTCATGTTACTAACTTTTGTTAGTGTAAAAAAAATAAAAATAAGAATTAAATTTAAGTTTTTTTTTTGAAAGTCTAGGACTAAAATTGAACTCTTAGAAGTTTATGAACCAAAATGAAACAAATTTGAAAGTTCGGAGATTAAAATAGAACAAATTTAAAAGTTTAGAGACTAAAATTAAACTTTTAAAAGTCTAGGAACTAAATAGAACAGAAGTGAATGTCTAGGGATCAAAATGATATTTTAACCTAATTTTCATCGATCAAGAAAACAAAATTTAGCCAAGTTTCAAATTGAGCAATAAGTTTTTTTAAATTGTTCTTTCTTCAATTTGTTTAAAACATAAAAGTATTGAAACTGAATGATGGTAATAATAGTTATATATATATATATATATATATAATTTTAAAAAATAAATAAAGAAAGAAAACATGGATTCTAGTGAAGTTCTTTCTTGTTGAAAAAAGAATGAAAGTACTTGGTGGAACTTCACATTTAAATGAAAAGTTGAATAGTTGAAGTCTAATTTCTGATACCCTTCAAACAAACTTCCTGTATTTTTGTTATGAGTGGAAAAAGATGTTCATCTCAACAACAATAGTTGAAGATGAAAACTTCAGATCTACGAATCGAATAGATATTTAGATTATCACTAAACTAAGCTCACTTTTATCGCGGTTAATGCTGCTAAATAATATATTTGTTTTTATTTTTGAAGAATTTTCATGCTTAGTATTCTAATCCCACCACTTTCGGGAGTTATTTAGCTTCATTTTAATCATAAAATTATGTGATAATTTCCATTTAAATTTAAGCAATCATAAGTAAATTAGAAAAATGAGAGCATGGTTTCAAGTCCAAATCTGTACTTAGTAACATAGTTTATTTCATTACCTCTGAGACAGAATTCAAGGTTAGATGACTTGTTCTGAATTTAATACTATTTGAGAACTAAAATTAAGTGGTATCAATTTGAAACCAAAACCTATTATATGATTCAAGCTAAGCTAGAAGATAGTGTCATCAAACTTCTTTGTCTCTATTTGTGAAGAAATAGTGATATAAATTAGAGTTCAACAACAAAGCGAGTTGAAAAATCGAAAAGGTCGTTTAATAGAGAGCATCTCCATTTTGTAACACAAACAATTCTTTAATCAAATACTAATAATAATAATCACTTTTCATCTCAATCCCCTTTTAACCAGTTACCATACTGGTCAAATATTCATATTTGTCCAACTCTTTTTCACTAATCCGAAATATAGATAACGATTACCTCTAACTATTATGTCCACTCCAAATACAAGCGAAACTTCTCTAATGGTATATTTATCCATGATCAAGTTGATTGAGAAATTTATAAAAAAAAAAAACAACTTCTAAAAACAACATTATAAAATTTTCTATTCAAGGAAAGATCAGATATATATGTTTACCATCTGGTTCTTTGACTCAAATTGAGTAATCAGCAATCAGCAAGCTCAATGAGTTGATCAACCACACTAGGATCTGCAAGCGTGCTAGTGTCTCCAAGTTCATCCAACTGCTTGGAGGCAATTTTTCTAAGAATTCTCCTCATTATTTTTCCACTCCTAGTTTTTGGAAGTCCAGGCGCCCAATGGATTTTGTCAGGTGCTGCAAAAGCTCCAATCTGAAAGTTGTGCAACATTTAATCTCAGAGCAGATTCATTTTTTTAGTGTTCACAACAATTGGAGATCGAGGATGGAGGATTCGAACCTATGATTTTGATCTTAGGTATACACTAATGCTGCTGAGCTATTCTTGTTCGCCTTTAATCTCAAAATAGAATAGATATCATATACAAGTATATTAAGTCTGTTTGTACAAAACAAAAGAGCCAAAAATTCACTATCTATTACTAGTTGTCATTCATAATTTGTGGAATACCATTACCTTGGAAGGTTTCCAAAATATTCCCTTTTTTTTTAATATTTGTAAGGTAACTAATGCACAACTCGACTATTTTCACGTTACCATTTGAATCTATTATATACAATTGTCAAGATAACTCGTAGAAAATTAATCGAAGGCTGTTTTTTTGTGGTTATTTGAGGAATTCCATCAAAATGGGCATATTAATGTTTTTTGTGTAATGCAAAAGAAGAATGCGGTTTTATGAATGAAAAGTTTTTGTTTTGTGAGTGTCCAGATCAGCTTACGCGTACCTCAAGTATTTTGAATGGGGCATACTGTCCGACCTTAAAACATTTGTATGTTCAGAAAATTCATAAAAAAATTATTGTTTAGATAGGTGGTTCTCTAAATTGAATACTTGCGATCCAAGAGAACTCTTTGACAACTAGGCAACACAGGAAGGATTTCAGACCTATAACTTGACTTCTTCGGTTGATAAGCAGCTCCTTTATGTATTGCTGGAACGCTTAATGAAGGTGCCTTCGATTTATTCCTAGGTAAATTTCTTTACTACAAGAACTTTGATAGTAAATGAACTCAATGGATTCAAGGTCGTGTTCAACGTCCTAAATTCATTTTTATTAATTTAACGTTAGTGGTGAATTATGTTAAATCACTAATCAATAAAAGCTGGGATAAATTTAACTATATCTACTAGTACTTTCATTCACTTGTTGACTTAGAAATTTTTATAAATGTCGTACAAGTGGAATTAATTTAAAAATAGGGAGAAAACGACTTGACAGAGATTCGAACTCAAGACATCCGCTTCTGATGTTATGTTGAATTAAGTTAAATCAGAAATCAACCCAAAAGCTTAATGGGTTGGTGTAAATTTAATTATATCAACTAACACTCACCCTCAGTTGTGTACTTAAAAATTTGAAAAATATCATACACGTGAAATTCAATTTTACAAGAAGAGGAAACGATTTGGAAGTGACTCGAACTCAAGACTTCCAGCTCTAATACCATATTGAATTATGTAAATCACCGATCAACCTAAAAGCCTATTTCTTTTCTTTAGTGAGGTTTTTAGTACTCTAATTGATAAATTTCATTTCAATGGTGCATTTAAAGGATTTTAGGATGGTCAAGAATGAAGATCAAGTGCCAAAAGAACAGTAGTTCAACGGCATTAGTGAACGTTGAAGGACCATGAGGTCACAGGTTCGAATCTCCCCATCCCCAGTTGTAATCTCAAAAAAAAAAAAAAATCAAGTTGATTCTTCAATCTGCAGATGATCCCTCAGTTTTTAATGTTTAAGAATTTAATTACAACTATTCAGCTCTTTGAATGGTGTTCGGAATCGAAGATGAACTTCAATTCAATAGCCTGAACCTCCATGAAACATCAAAATACTTCCTACATTAGAACACTTGACAGCTAAAGAGGCAATATTATGACACCATGGAATGGAATATCTTGGGAGTACGTCATTAATGATTATTATCATGATACCAAGAGTACGAAATAAAAGACTGACCTGTTTTCTAACCGAGACAATAAGGCTTTTCCGTAGCTCTTCACTATAAGAAACACCATCCACTAGAGTCACAAATGCATAAATGCCTTGTCCTTTGACCTGCAGCCTCAGAATAAGATTATGAAAAATTACCATCATATAACAACTTTTCATTCATCTATTTTAATTAAAACATTTTTTTAAAAATAAGTCTTATAGAGCAGATTTTCGTTCATTTTTCAAAAATTCCAATTTTACCCATCTTTCAGCAAATTGATTAAAGATTGTTAGTGAGATGATTGAATCTATCAGCAAACTGATTGAATCTATCAGTTGAACTACTGATTGAAAGCTATCAGTTGAACTACTGATTGAAGCCTATCAGTTGGATTGATTGACAGTTGGACTGATTGAAACTATCAATTGGACTAATTGAGACGATGACATTTTGGGCCAATTTTCTGCTATATAGGAAATATTTTCAGATAAATATTTTTGGTTATTTTTGCTATACATGAAAAATTCCCTAAAATTATCATGTATAATACTTGCAAAACCATATGTACCAAAAAAATCCAAAATTTTCAAATGCACAAAAGCACATGGGTTACTTTCATAAGCAATGAACTCACAAACTTACAAAACCAGCAAACCTACCTCGTGCTCGATACCAACTACAGCCGCTTCTGCACACTGGGGATGTGATACTAGGGCAGATTCCACTTCTGCGGTGCCAATACGATGTCCACTGCAAAAAAATAAAATAAAATAAAACAGACATACCCAATATGCAGCCTCCTTCAGAAGAGACAATGCTAACTTAACAAGAAATTGATTTTTGTACCACAAAGATATATAGATAGTTGTAACTATATGGCTTTTGCATATCATAGGGGCATAAAGGAGAAACACTAACAAACCTGACATTGATCACATCGTCAACTCTTCCAGTAAGCCAGTAGTAACCGTCCTTATCCCTTGAAGATGGAGTACAAAACTTAGTTTTCTTTTGTTTAATAAGAAACTTGGATGTATTATTTAGTACAATTAGCATATGAAACGATTTTGTCCTTGAATGTGACTGATATCAAACTTTAGGATACATCATCAGTAGTACCATAACAGATTAACAGACATGAGATCAAGCACCACGACTTACCTGGTGCAGCCATCGCCAGTGAAGTAATAGCCAGGGAATGGCTTGAAGTAAGTCGTTTCATATCTTTCTTGATCATTATAAAGTGTTCTAAATGCTGAAGGCCATGAGCTTTTCAAGCATAGATATCCGCTGCATTCACCTTCAAGCTCATTCCCTTTTTCATCAACCAATACGGGCTACATTTGCACCAAGAAAAATTAATGAAGCAAGAATGATCATTCGTGGGGGAAAATATTAGAATGGAATGTAGAATCTTTACATACCTGAACTCCAAAAAAAGGAAAAGTAGCAGAACCTGGCTTCTGAGACCATGCACCTGGTAACGGAGTAATCTGCAAGAAAACAACTATGGTTACACCTTGAAGACAAAATGAAATGTTTGCGCTGAACACCAGTCAACCCAAGAGCTTAAAGGATGCATTATGGTAAATTTAATGCTCTAATATTCTCCCTCATTTATGTGCTTCAGCAGTGAAAATCAATACTAATTGGAGAGTAAACAACTTTATATGAGTTCTCATTTTCAAATGGAATGTCTTTCTGTATTGAAAAATAAACGTGTAAAAGTTTATTTACATAGGTATCATTTAATATAATATATTTCTTAATTGACTAGTTAATTAAATTTGATATAGACCCCTGACGCTGATATTAAAATATTAATTGTTCATTGTTAACTATCAATGAAAAGTAATTATTAACTTTTTTTGCTACTTTTAGTTATTCATGAATACTTATAACGGGGAGTGTCAAAGTTGATATCAGGTAGCAAACATGGGTTCTTTGTACACATGACAAAAAATGGGCCATATAGGAAACCTTTTGTCATCTTTCATTCCGTAAGGAAATAAATTCAGGCAAAATACCATGGTGCCAATTTTTATCCAAAAGGCTTATAAAAAATGATACCATAAATACTCTTATTGAAAATAACATATATATACCATGAAGCCACCGGTTTCAGTTTGCCACCAAGTGTCTGATATAGGACACCTCGCCTCTCCAACCACGTTGAAGAACCACCTACAAGAAATCAATATACTTTTATACATCTATGTATCAAAAGAAATTGAGCCTTTGGCTGAATTTTTTTTTTTTGGATAAGCCTGAAAAATTACGATGACAATGTGAATATTCAAACCTCCATGCACTGGGATTGATGGGCTCACCCACACTTCCAAGAACACGTAAGGATTGTCTAGAGTAGCGAGTAACATACTGCACGAAGAGGATTTTCTAGAGTAAACACACCATTTATGTAGTATTTATTGAAGATCTGAACCAAAGTCTTCCTCGTAATGGAATAGGATATTTAATGTAATTTTTTAGATTTGCAAGATATACTTTTACGGGAAAGAAAGAACTTACAAGGAGAGGGGAACTAATCCCAGATAAAGAGATTATGTAAGAGCTCAAATATTGGCCATAATCAAAGCCAGAAATTACTAGGAAAGAAAAGTAAAAGACAAAAAAATAACCTGACTCTGAAGTGTTCAAAGATTATAGAGATTGATTAAGCCAAATAATTTCTCACAGAACCCATCTCCAAGTATATTTTCAAAGTTATTTCAGCGTGACTACCGAAACACAAATGGAAAAAATTAAAAAGGTTCTACAATCACCCACACAAAATCACAAATTAGATTTTATTACAGTAACATATCATGTTATAGGAACCACTTTTGAATTCGATTCCACCAATGTCTAGGAATATAAGATTAGATCTATGAGTCTATAACACATACCTCACTCCCTTCACGCATGAGGGATCGTACTAATGTTGGAGCAGTATAGAATATTGTCACCTTATACTTATCCACTATGTCCCAACAACGTCCAGGATCAGGATAATTTGGAGCCTGCAGCAGGAAAGATGAAGTTTTTTTGTAAAAGCAAAAAAAGATGCAACTTCGTCGTCAAGACTTCAGATCTTTTTTTACTTTTTTTTTTTGGGTACAAAGACACATGTAATGCTAGAAAGTAGAAACAAGCATGAAACCATATGAATGTGTTTGGTACAGTACATACAATGATTCTCAACACTCCTATCAAAATTGAGCCCTCTAACTATTCCATGAAAGAAAGAAACGTAAAGTACTTTCCCAAAGCCTGCCCCCACTATGCAACCAAAGCCTAGCCAGAACGTTCTGCTGCTCTAGCATGAAATGAGGTTGTCTAACGTATCGTGTCCATGTCCAGCAAAATTTTGACACTTGTTAGACATGTACCAGACACTAGTTAACATAATAGATGTGCAAACACTAACGTACAAAGTCCATAGAGGTTCAACAATTGTTATACACATATTGAACGCTCATTAAGATACTAAATAGACACATGATAATATAGGACAAAAAAAGAAATTTTCACAGCAAAAATCCATATAAGAATTAGAATAATATTGGGCAAAAATAATATATTTTAAAACTGCAAGGTATCAGACTCATTTTTAAAACATATGATTGCAAAACTTGTTGACTGGGATTTTTCTTTAAAATGTATATTTTAATAAATGTGTCTTTGTCATGTCAGTGTAGCAGATTTTTTTTTTAGAAAAATGACATAATGCCGAGTTATGTTATATGTGTATTTGTATTTTTAAGAACAGCAATACTTGAGGTTGAAGGATTCAAACCTGAGACCTGTATACACCCCTACCTCTTAGGTCAAAGATATATCTCAATTACCACTAGAGGCTCTACCCGCTTAGATCATTTATTGAACTGCTTCTTAAGCATCATTTATTGAACTAAACAAGTTGTGTTTCAAAACTATGAGGTAGAATTCTCTTTCGAATTGAGCTTAATTGGAACCCAAATTGTTATCAAATAGGGCTACTTTTTTCAACTTAGTCGACAAGAAACAAGACTTTGACTGATGAATTGAAAGAAGACTAATGCTGAAAAAGTACAAAACCCACAAAAGGAAAACAAAAAAGAGCAAAAGAGAATGAAGTACAAGAAAATTATATAGGATTAAAAGCTTCCCAATGAAGGAATATATCTTGCAAAGAAAGCCCTTGGAATGGTTTAAGGTATCAAAGACCAAAGAAATTGAAAGTGTCGATCATTACCCCTTCAAAGACAACAACACTAGCACCGTTGAGCAGAGGCCCATATGTGACATAGCTGTGCCCAGTGATCCAACCACAGTCAGCTGTACACCTAAAAATCAGGAGGAGGACACTTAGTGAAAACATAAATATTGATGTACATTGAAAGAGGTTAAGGTTGATCTTCGTTTCAAAAATACCAGTACACATCAGATGGTTTGTAATCAAATGCATATTTGAATGTCGTTGCAGTATATACCATGTATCCTCCAGTTGTGTGAAGAACACCCTTCAAAACTCAAATTATAATTTTTTCCCATGCAAAGTAGAAATAGCAACTTTAAATGATGGAAAGGGTTTACCTTTGGCTTTCCAGTACTCCCACTAGTATAAAGCAGAAAAAGTGGATACTCTGCATCAACCCAGTCCACTGTACATGTGGTTGGATATTTAGGGATAACATCCTGCACATACATTACAACCAATCCTAAACACCTCCAAAAAGATAGTTACAGCATTGCAAACGAAAAATATAAAACACAAATTTACAGCTCTTGCCAAGAAACTTATGAAATTCATGCATAAAATATCTTAGAAGAAATTTCCCTTAAGTTCTCAAGAAAATTTTTGTAGGATAGGTATACAATATTCAAGTCTTTGCCCGATTCATTATCTTATGAGATAATGTTTCGTATGACATATTGTGTGGTAGAAAGATCATTAAGAAGAAAAATATATACACTCGGATATCCATATTGATAGTATGCAGCAAAAGGCAAGGGGCATTGTACACCCTTAATATTTAATATTTCTGAAAATCTATTAGCATGAGGTAGGATATACAAACCTGCCACCATATATCCCTCCCTTCCTTCCATTTAGTAGATTCTCTCTTTAGAGCTGACTCATTCTCGTAGGTAAGGCAAGTTGCTGAAGGAAGAGATGAAAGAAGTTAGAGGGAAGAGAAGAGAAAATACAGAAATAAGAAGATTATCTAGCAGATAAACAATATAGAAGATTGTTTCAATATAAAAATCACTTCACTCAGGTGTTGTGAGACCATCCAAGGTACAAACTCTGAGACCAGACATTAGACACTAGTTTTTTAAATAAAAGACAATCATAAGAACCTGATACGACCCCGGCTATACGGATTTATTCTCGTAGACAGAAGACCGGCAATCAAGGGTGAAGAATGGAAGACAGAAGGGCAGTATTGTCTTTTCATAATAATTATGTTTTATTGCACAATACATTATTAATTTGTTATTTCCAGCATTTCTTTATTATTTCCATTATTAGGGGAGGTATAAATAGCCTCTAAAAAGCTAGGGTTTTCTTCTTATGTCATTTTTTCTAAAATTGTCTTCTCTGTGAGAAATTAGGAGAGTTCCAAGGCCTCTCGAAAGCCTTAGGGTTTGAATTGAATAAAATTGATAGTTGTTCTTATCAGAACCTTGAACTGTATCCGAAGATAATCATAAGAAAAAACTAAAAACTAAAATGGAGCTTAAAAGAAGAAAATTTATATAATCTGTAAGAATTAGAAATAACGGAAATGATAAAAACTTCTCTGTAAAAAGAAATGCCATTGCAAAGTAATGTTCCCAAGGACCCAACAAACACATGTAGAAAAAATTAAAATAATAACAAAAAAATTTAAAAGTTCCCCACCTATAGAGACTGCATTTTGTGCTGACTCTGTGAGCGCAGCATCAACAATGTCCTTCAGGTGGATAACTTTTGAACCCCTTTTAACAGCATTGCAAGTAATCACAATTTTCGGTATGCAATCTATGATTCTTTGGGCAAGAGATTCTGAAGAAAACCCCGCAAAAACAACCTGAAAGAATGAACGTCCACATATAAATGACAAACAATTGGTAGAAGAAATGAATCAAAGAAAATTCCAGGTAGGTCGACATAAAGTTAATGAGTACCGAATGAACAGCACCAATCCGAGCACAAGCAAGCATGGCAATTGGAAGCTCCATGAGCATGGGCATATAAATCACAACAGCATCACCTTTCCGGACGCCATTATCTTTCAAGAAGTTTGCTAACTTTGACAGATGGATACGGTCAAAATCAGATCAAAACAGCCATGAAAATATCTGGGTTGTTCTAGATTCGAAATACAACACAGCTTACTGTATAAAATACTGAAATACGAACACAGAATTTATTTAAGAAGATGCAACAACCTGACAAACTTTGTTCAGAAGCTCGTTGTAAGTTAAGGTGGCATCGAAACCAGGTTCATTTCCTTCCCAGTACAGAGCAACCTTTTCCCCAAGTCCAGACTCAATATTTCTATCGAGACAGTTATAACAAATATTGGTAATTCCACCTTTAAACCACTGCTCCGAATAGAGAAGTATGAAAATATAAAGAAAAATAAGCGACCCTTTTATCTTAGTCAATGACAAAAGATTTATGTGGTAAGAATCCGAGTTAGAAGGCAAAGATCGAAAGAATTGAGGCTCACCTCTATCTTGATTCCACCTTTTCGAACATCAAGATTTTCAGAGTAGACTTGCTGGTCCCATTTCTGCTTCCAAAAGAACTCAGAAGCCGCAATGTCAGCCCAAAATCCAGCTGGATCTTTAATAGACCTATTGTACATCTCCAAATACTGATGGAGATGGATAAAAACAATTAGATTTGAAGGAAGGCGAGCAATCCGAACCCAGATGTGGATAAAAACGATTCAAAAATCAAATAAACAACCTGTTGTTGGGATGAAATATGAGCACGGGAAGCGAATAGATCGCTGGGTAAGATGAGCTGATCATCATCTGAAGCAACCGATTCCCCGAGAACGATGGCATTCAGCCTAGGCATCTTACGTGGGGTAGCCAATAAATCCTCCGATTCAGTCACTCCCGGGAAACCCATGCCCGTCGCCGCCGCCTCTCGCCCGTGGTTCTGCTAAGTAAACAACAAGCGCGAAAGTAAAGATAATTATGAGAAGTATTGGCGTATTCGAACTGGGTTCAGAAAAAAAAAATAAAAAATTGGGCGAATGAAATATGAACGCGAGAATCGAGGAGAAGAGAAAAACGCCGGAAATTTCGTCGGTATCAGTACAGAATTCAACATTTTACCTCTCGAAAATTGCTCTATTTATACAGAATTCTTCGGTAATATAATAATCGGTATATAACAGTTTTATGTTTCCGATCCATTCGGATCTCATCCAAACCTTCCCCGGTCATGGAGAATCAAAATCTAAAAACAAAATATCTCTCGACCTGGCCCTAGCTTTATCCACCATGGGGCCACCCAATTCAAGCGCCGCTGGGTCAACTCACCGCTATATGTTTTGTTTATTTGTAGCGTGGCCTTGCCGCAGAGGCTGAATATTAATAATTAAAAAATGATTATGGGGAAAAGACAGAGGGCGGCGCACCGCCGCGTCGATGGTGGTCGTCGGCGGGGATGGGCGGCGCGTGACGACGATAACAAGGAGCCGACGGTTCGGGGATTCATTAGCATTGTGATCGTCGAGGTAACTGTGCTGACATTGAAATCTCAACTGATTTTTGAATTTGGGCACAATGTTGAAAATCACTTTTGACTTTTTGAAGAAAGTTTACAAGGTACACAATTTACTTCCAAGTAAAAAACGTTTTAACATAATTTTAGGGTACATATTTTGTGCAATTAGGAAGAAATGTAAATAATCGAAAGTTGGTAGCATAGTAGTTTCGTTGTTTAATGTTAATAGATAATGATGGTAGACTTTTTACTATAGTCGGGCATGGACATGTTGAAGTTGAAGGCGGTTTTTAATTTTTTTTTGCGTTTAATTAATCAACCGATGACTACTGTTGTAAATTTTGAATTTGAATTTATGAAGAGTAGATGATCAGATAGATATTTCAAACAATATATGTTTAATATCACAAGAAAAAGTATACAAAGTGAGAAACAAAAAGAATAATTTTGGAGTAATTTTTTTTTAGAATATTTTTCAACTATCAATGACATAATTATTCAACATTTTATTAGTAATATTGACAAAAATCTCAAAATTAAAGAATTATGTTGGATAATTTAGTCTATAAATTAATTATTCATTCCAACTTTTTGACATTTTTTTTTCTTTTTTAGAAAAGCTTGATTAAAGCTTGACCTTAATTTAATAATAACTTAACAAGAGGTAATGGTTACATAGTGGATAGATATTATAATATAAGAAACGGAATTAAAAAAATTTATATAACAAAATATATTATATTGATGTGACTTCTGCTTTAGAAAAATATTGACGTGACTATTAATATTAAATTAAGGCCACGCTTTAATTAAATTATTTTTAATGGATCCCAAAAAAATATATATATATATATACATATAATGAATTGTTCAAATTTTGACTTATATATTAGTTAAATTATCATCTTAATTATCAAAAAAAAATGTTAAAAGGGATGTTTTGATTTAGATTTTAAGAATATTTAGATTGATGATTTATTTTTAGTACTTAGAAGTAATGATTGACAGTTAAACTTGTTTGGATGTAATTTTTTAAAATATTTAAAATTAGTATTTAGGATGATAATTTATTTTGATTAAAAATAATAATTAGAGTTAAAAGCTTGCGTTGATGTAATTTTTAAGAGTATTTAGAATTAACATTTAGAATGTAAAATTATTTTGAGTATTTAGAAGTAATAATTAGTAATGATTACAATCAAAAACTTTTTTGACGTAATTTTTAAAAGTAATTAAAATTAGTATCTAGACTGGGAATTTATTTTGAGTATTTAGAAGTAATGATTGCAATTAATAACTTGTTTGGATGTAATTTTTATAGAAGTATTAAGTAAATATTAATTTGAAACACTAGTTGAAAAACTCATACCAACTTTTTTCTTTTCTTTTTTTTGAATTTATGTTTAGGAGATGAGATATTTATTTTAAATAAAATTTGATATAAAGTTTGATTTGAGATTAGATAGAATGTTAGAGAGAAGTTAATGACAAGTTGGAAAGAAGTTGTGATGTACTAAAAACTAACGATTCCCCTTCTTCCTCTCCTCTCCTCCACTAACACCCCCTATGTTTATATTTCTCAAAGTTGCTAGTTTGTATTGGATCTTGAGTGAATTACAAACTCTTGTTTGTAAATATGTCATTTGTTATGCATGAGAGATGATAATCAACAATGTTATTTCAATAAGCATCATAGGAGTTATCGTTATAGAAAGCTAGGAGCGGGATTCATACATTCCTTCCCATTATGAGGAGGTAGAAACCTAAAAAATAGAATTGAATGACACGGTGGAAACAACCAACAAAGGCCTAAAACCATAAAATTAAAATTAGATGCAAAAGAAGAGCCAAATCGTGGGTAGGAAAAGAGAATTGATCCAAGATCGCTAAATTTTTAGACTAGTCTGGCTTAACCTCAACCTAAACCAATTCAAAAGAATCGTATTGGTTTTTATTTATTGGTTCGAATCAACTAAGAACTCTGAATTAAATTGCCCTTGCATGAAAGACACTTGTCTTCTTATCGAGCCTAATGCTTATTAGATGACTCATACCTATAACTAACAACTATCTCTTTGTCTCACGACTACCATGCTAGCTAAAACTTGATTTCTGACGATCTTCACCATTTTTACCGGTGAGGAGGAGGGAGGAGTCCTTATCTAATCCGTCTTATAAGTTATGCGTTTTCTCATTTTGTTGAACGATTTCCTTTTTGCAACTAAAGGAAATCAACTTCATCTCTTCTTCTGGCGTCTTCCCATTTGTTCTCCTATTAACTCTCTTTTCCCATCAAACAGTGTTCATCCACAACCTAGACCATTCCTTCTCCTTCGTTTCGAACCCTTAACAACCTTCCTTTATTTCTTCCCTACGAAGATCCCCATCTTTTCGTTCTTCACTGATTGAGCCCAAATCTTCATGAAAATCACTCCCAAAAAGCCTACCAAATCTCCACCATTTTCATATACACATGGTGCTCTTCAGTTACTATCAAGTCCTACAAACTTCCACTATTGAATCTCAACATAAGCTAAAGAAAGACTTGGGAACACACAAAGAAGTGCCCAATAATACTCATTGGTCGATCTACAAGAGGATCATCGGAAAGTCCTCCGAAAAGCATCTCTCCCTAAAAGTTAAAGTGAGATGATTTATTTGATCTCTTCCAATAAAACTTGAAATTAACTATATAAAATACAAAGTTATTTTTGATAATTTTTATTCTTAAAAAAAAGAAAAAAAAAGAAAAAAGAAAAGCTTGGAGTGATGAGAAGAAACGAGAAGAGGATAAATTCTTTTCCACCCCAACTCGTAAATTTATCTTATTCGCTTTTGTTCCCTTACCTCTCTTCTGCCTTACCCAAACATGTCAACATTTCCGGGTTCATCAAGCTCGTAATCCTTCAATTCGTGGCAGTGGATCATATTTGACTCGGTCTGTAACCAGAAGATCAAGGGCAAATCATTGGGTTTTCCATTGAAGAAGAAGAAGAGATTTCAGAGACGGAGAGAGGGAGAGAGAGAGAGAGAGAGATCGATGGGAGCCAACAGCGAGGCCAATCAAGATAATTCCGACGAGCAGCAGAAGCGATCGGAGATCTACACCTACGAAGCGCCATGGCACATCTACGCCATGAACTGGAGCGTCCGTCGAGACAAGAAGTATCGTCTCGCCATTGCCAGCCTCCTCGAACAGTACCCTAATCGCGTCGAGATTGTCCAGCTCGATGATTCCAGCGGCGAAATTCGTTCCGATCCTAATCTCTCCTTCGAACATCCATATCCTCCCACCAAAACCATCTTCATTCCCGATAAGGAGTGCCAGCGCCCTGATCTACTCGCTACTTCCAGTGATTTCCTCCGCGTATGGCGGATCTCCGACGATCCTTCCTCTGTCGAGCTCAAGAGTCTCCTTAATGGCAACAAGAACAGCGAGTTCTGCGGACCTCTCACTTCATTTGATTGGAACGACGCTGAGCCTAAGCGAATTGGTACGTCCAGTATCGATACTACCTGCACGATTTGGGATATTGAGCGCGAGACTGTCGATACACAGTTAATTGCTCATGATAAGGAGGTTTACGACATCGCCTGGGGCGGCGTTGGTGTATTTGCTTCTGTATCCGCCGATGGTTCTGTTAGGGTTTTCGACTTGCGCGATAAGGAACATTCTACCATTATCTACGAGAGCTCGGAGCCTGACACTCCATTGGTTCGATTAGGCTGGAACAAGCAGGATCCGAGATATATGGCTACAATCATCATGGACAGCGCTAAGGTTGTTGTGCTTGACATTCGCTTCCCGACGCTTCCGGTCGTTGAGTTACAGAGACACCAAGCTAGTGTCAACGCCATTGCTTGGGCTCCCCATAGTTCTTGTCACATCTGCACTGCAGGGGATGATTCTCAGGCCTTGATTTGGGATTTGTCGTCCATGGGGCAACCTGTGGAAGGTGGCCTTGATCCCATTCTCGCGTACACGGCCGGAGCAGAAATTGAGCAGCTGCAATGGTCCTCTTCTCAGCCGGACTGGGTTGCCATTGCCTTTTCCACCAAGCTTCAGATTCTTAGGGTTTGAATCTGGTACATGTGATATGTGAGTGTTTCTACTTAATTTTTCACCTAGTTACACATATGGGATCTTACTTGTTCTGGCATGTTCCTTCTGTTTCTGTTGGCAAGAACACTTTGCCCATGTTGCTAATTCTTCCTCATCACTGCTCTTAGATTGTCGAATTGTTCAATAATTTTCCCTGCTCTTAGATTACAGATAGTCATGTTTGAGAACCATCGTGTGTAACTTTGTTGTGCTAGTTAATGTATCCCCCATCTATCCTTAAAGACCTACACAACCTACAAAAGATGCACAATTGTTTTCTCTATCTAATATTTACAGGGCTTTGTAGATAGATCCTCTTTATATACCTATGGAATGATTTATTCCTTAGATGCCATGAAGATTCAACTTGCAGTTCTCTGAATTTTGTTTTTTGAAACTTCTCAGTAGCCGATTTAACACTGAAAGTTAGATTTATCTTTGATAGTGCATTCGTCAGTCTCTTAACTTGTTGAATTGAGTGAGATGACAGTTGTTGTTAGTGTACGACTCTATATTGATATTTTTCTGATAAATATTATCCAAAAATTATGGAGTACGAAAGTTTTGTGTATTCCTTAACTCGGGAAAATAAAAAGTTATCTGCTGGTTTTTTAAAGTATGCTAACTTTTTGTTCTGGAATGGGGTGGAATTGATGAGAATTAAGTTAATTGGGTCAGGGTGTAATGTTAAAATTGGCTGACATAACCTAGTGAATTGACAGAAAAACTTGGAGTAGGAAAAAGGTTATCCAAGTTCCTCTCCTTAATATCTAAGAAATTGAAAGAAAATTAAAGTTTTCTTCACTTTGATAACCTTTTCTGTCATCTAGATTTCCACCGCAATGAGTTGGGCATGTTTGGTATGGTGGGAAGGGTTGAAAAGAGATGAGAAGTGATCTCTTTCCATTGTTTGGTCCACCAACTTCCATCATATCAATCACTAATTTGTTCTTATTTTTCTTCATTTATCCCTTTCTTTCCCTTCTCTTCCCTTTCTTTCCTTTCCCTTCCCACCGTAGCCATTAATTTCAACATCAACCAATGTAAAGCCCTTAGGTGTGCAAGGTGCTTGAGGGGGTGTTTTGAGACGAAGAGAATGAGAATAATTATGGTTAGGTTGAAAATATGAGAGAGAATGATTATATGTATTTGAGGCGAAGGGAATATAGGAAGCATGCACATAGATTCAAGACAAGGACATTGACACGGCAATATGGCAATTTCTAAAACATTAGGACAGAGTTATGTCGAAGATACGTTAATTTTTTTAGTAAATATGTAATGTAAGAAACGAAAACCATTTCATTGATTTAATGAAAAAGTTACAAGGGGGAAGAGAGAGATAGGGGCATGTAGTCATTAACTAGGGGATGAATAAATCCTAAACTTTATACAAGATCGACACATCCCAGGTCGACGTCTGATGTCGGATTGAAATGGAGAAGACTTGCGATTCAACACCAATGATGAAGAGTAGGACAGGTCACACAAGCTTTGGAGATAAGCCGACTAAGGATGAAGAAAAGAAACTCGCCAGTAAAGTTTCGACTCGTCATCATCACAGGGTTTGCGCCAACAAAGAGAAAAGACAACAAGAAACCAGCCATCAGTCTAGAGCTAGTTCGCCAAAATTGAAGGATGGAAGAGTCAGCTAATTGTTTTCACAATTTTCATTTTACAGCTAAGGCGTTCGATCATCAACCATCATTCATTAAATGTCAAGAAAATTCGTAAGAAATTATTTTCTAAGTAGGTGACCACCATAGATAGACAGAAGAGGCTCTGTTATCTATCGTGATCGGATTGAGAAAATAATACAGAGTACAAATAGCCCTAAACCCTGTCCAACATTTCATTTACATTTGAAGTTTGTTGTGAAAAAAAAAAAAAACTATTTCGACAGAAGTTGGTGTGGTTGGTCTTTCCTTCGCCATATTTTTTCTTGGTCAAAATATTATTTGGTCGGTACTTTGAGGTTTGTTCTTTCTTTTTAGTCCCTAAACTTTCAAAATGTCCAATTTTAGTTTATACAATTTTCTGTTTGTTAAATTTTGATTTGTCAAACTTTCAAATGTTCAAATTTGATTTGTAGACTATAGAAAAAAAAAAAAAAGTAATTTTAGTTAAATGAACTTTTTCTATCTCTTAAATTATTTTCTTTCTTCCATCTCTCATCATTTCTTTATCTACAAGTTTTATCTCTCTTCAATCCACCTATCTTCTCTCTTTCTTTTTTTTTTTTTTTTGTTCTTTCATTTTCTTTTGATTCCATACGATCAAATTGTTTAACATGTGAAACCAAATTGTAGATGACAATTTCTTGAATAATCATTGTTCTATTTTGATTTGTCACTTTTTGTCTTGAAACTTCATAGTCTACCATAATTTGTGTGAAAATGAATGAAAGAAGGCTAACATACTACATTGATCTCAATTTGATTAATGTATTTTTAAATATTCAATTTTAATCGCATTTTTTAGTAAAACTTAAAATTTTGTCGTATAATATTCTAAAGTTAATTTTTATATTGTAACACCAAGAACTCATAAAGTAGTTTCTAAGAAAAATTAATAAGAAACTATTATATGGACCAAGTTTTATTTGAAAGTATTGACCGATTGAAAATTTAAAAGTACAAAGATTCATATGAAACAAATCTCAAAAAATAAGAATGAACTTTTTTTTTAATCAACATATAAATTTAAATATACATACATACATATACATACACAAATACATACATACATATATATATATAAATAAATAAATAAATAAATAAATAAATAAATATATTTATATATATTTATATTTACCTGAAATACCAATATTAGTACATGTAGATCTTGTGATTAGATAAAGTCTGCTAACTATATTTTGTGTTAATAGTAACAAACATTTAAATATTAAATTGTCTTATGTACTTTTGAAGTTTGAGTTATACAGTTGATTGGATAAAAATCAAGTTTCGCCAAATTGTCAGATTTTTCACAAATTTTATTCAATCAACCACTTAACTAAAATCTTAAAGAAACTCAGGAATTGACTATACGCTTTGCCGTGCTTCTTACTCGGGCTAGGGTTGTTACCATCAGCACCAATCAAAGAAGTCTTATCCTATATGAAGAATGCGAAGAGCTCATCCAACATTTATGCATAAAAGAGATTATTTACGACAAACTATAAGACTAAATTCTAATTTTCTTCGAGTCACGAGAACCAAATATGTAATTTAACTTAAAATGTTCCCAAGTCTTCAAAATTTATACTAAATAAAAGGTGAGGAATTAGAGGCCATAATCAAATCAGCATTGGCATTGACCCCACCAGTGGGATGTGTAAATAATAATTGGTAGGAAATGAGAGCAAAAGGGAGAAATGTGAAACACTATCACAAATGACAAGTAACCACAGCCATTCATTGAGTATGAGATGCTATCCAAAATCTCATCCTCTCTTGCACTTCATTCAATCATTCAAAGCCATTCAGCAATATATATATATACATAAAATAAAACCTTCTCAATTTCCAATCTCTCTTATATTTTGCTTCTTTCACCTGCTGCTGCTTTCCTCTTCTTCTCGGCCATGGCTACGGCTACTTTGTCGGTAGCCAAACCATCTCTCCAGGTTTTCCTGCATAACATTACTATTACTATATACATTCCTTCCTTTCTCTGCACATTTTCATCTAAACATATTACTATATTATTTTTTATATGTAGCAGGTTAATGTAAAGGGATTTGGAGAATTCTCCGGCCTCCGCAACTCGTCGACCTGCCTTCCCTTCGTGAGGAGAACTTCGGATGACTTCCTTTCTGTCATTGCCTTCCAGACCTCTGCTGTGAGTTCCCTCTTATTAAATGGTTGTCTTTTTGCAACAATTATATTGTTGGTTAGTATAACAACATTTACTCCTACCCACCGGCTTAAGCTTTTGAGTTGTTTGGTGATTTAACATAAATCAATATGGTATCAAAGTAGGTGGTTCTGAGTTCGAATTCCTGTCAAGTCATTTCCTTCCAAATTAAAATTTAATTCTACTTATAGGACATTTCTCAAATTTCTAAGCCCACTAGTGAGAGAGAGTGTTGACTAATATAACTAAATTTACCCTTACCCATCATCTTAAGCTTTTAGATTGATTGGTAGTTTAACGAGTTATAGAGTAATCTTGGATCATGATGAATCAGATATTAGAGGATGGAACATTTTGATTTACCACCATGTGCCCCGGTTTCTTAGCTCCAAATGTCTTTTCTTCTCGACTGTTTCCACAAAACATATCGCCTGACCCTACAATATTTGGATGTAAAAAATATCCATATAAATTATTTCTTACATAGGTGGCCAGCACCCATGAATAGAATTGATAACCTCTAGGTGGCCAGCACCCATGAATAGAATTGATAACCTCTGGGACTGCAAGATCCTCTTTGATCACTAGGTCAACTCATGATCATCGATTCCAATCGTTTCTTCCTAGCTTTTACATGTTCATTTTGATGAACAAGATTTGGTCTGTTTTGGAGAGACTGGTAGTAGGGTTAAATTTTGATTTATTTTGATCATCATAAGAAGTGTATGGTTATACAGGTGAGAGGCAACTTGAACCACTGTATATTTCACTTTAAATTATTTTCCACTAGGCTTCTTTAAATGGTCTCTTGTTTCACATCTAAGAACATACCATCAATGTGGTTAGTTACATACTGATTCTTACCAATATCCATCAATTCTCAAAGGTGGGAAGCAGTGGAGGTTACAAGAAAGGGATTGCAGAAGCAAAGCTTAAGGTGGCCATCAATGGATTTGGAAGGATTGGTAGGAATTTCTTGAGGTGCTGGCATGGTCGCAAGGATTCCCCACTTGACGTTATCGCAATCAACGATACCGGAGGCGTCAAGCAAGCTTCTCACCTCCTCAAGTACGATTCCACCCTCGGCATCTTCGAAGCTGATGTCAAACCTGCCGGAGATGAAGCCATTTCAGTTGATGGCAAAATCATCAAGGTCGTCTCTAGCCGCAATCCTCTCAACCTTCCCTGGAAGTGTGTGTTCGAATTCTTTGCTTCTAGTTTCATTTCATCATTTTCCTGAGATCAGAAATGAATGAAGTTAAATAACAATGCAGGGAGTTGGAAATAGACTTGGTGATTGAAGGAACTGGAGTGTTTGTTGATAGAGAGGGTGCAGGGAAGCACATTGAGGCTGGAGCAAAGAAGGTTCTAATTACAGCACCAGGGAAGGGTGACATTCCGACCTACGTGGTTGGGGTTAACGCCGATGCTTACAGCCCGGACGAGGATATCATCAGCAATGCTTCTTGTACTACCAACTGCCTAGCTCCTTTCGTCAAGGTCCTTGACCAGAAATTTGGTAATGCATACTAAATCCTAGCGGATTTTTTTAAATATCCGTGAGTGTCCAAAGCTAGCTTGTGCACACTTCGACTATTCTCATGGGACAACCCGTTTGACCCTACAATATTTGGATGTCAAAGAAACTCATGAGAGTGTTTGTTTGAGGTTATTAACAAGCTATTACAAATGAGCTTTTACGATTCATTTTCAAACAACCACATCCAAACGAGCTATTGTAATCACGCAAAATAATCATTCATTTCTAACCACTCATTTCTAATCATTATTTTTAATCATTATTTCTAATCTAATCATGCATTTTTAATGCCTTAAAATAATCACTGATTTATAACCACATTCAAACAAGCTATAGTCTGCAACCACTCTACAAAAATCATAATCCAAGCGAGCTACAAACTGCAACCCCTCTACAAATAAACAAATTCAACAAGCTATTACTAAAACTTAAATTTTTAATCGCTCAAAATGACCCCTCATTTATGATCACTCAAAATAATCACTCTATAATTCCACATCCAAACACCTTCATAGGAGGTGTTTGTTTGCAAAATTGTGGAGTGATTATTTTGAGTGATTAGAAATGAGAAGTTATTTTGAGTGATTATGAAGAAGAAATTAAAGTAATAGCTCGTTTGAACGAGGTTTTTATAGAGTGATTATAAAAGCTCATATTTAATAGCTCTGTGAATGCTCAAACAAGCGTGGAGAATTAGTTCTTAGGTGGCCACCATGGATCAAATCCATAAACTTTTAGCTCTCTGAGGCCTTCTTAACCGCTAGATCAACCCATGATGATTGAATCCTAACATAAATTCTTAAACATCACTAGGAAATTTTCAGTTTTATTACTGAGTTGATACAAATATGTCAGGTATCATCAAGGGAACAATGACTACCACTCACTCCTACACTGGTGACCAGAGGCTACTTGATGCAAGCCACCGTGACCTCAGGAGGGCAAGAGCTGCTGCACTCAACATTGTTCCTACCTCCACAGGAGCAGCCAAAGCTGTTTCTCTAGTCCTACCTTCTCTTAAAGGAAAACTCAACGGAATTGCGCTTCGTGTGCCGACTCCAAATGTTTCTGTTGTCGACCTTGTTGTCCAGGTTTCTAAGAAGACCTTTGCTGAAGAGGTGAATGCTGCGTTCCGGGAAAGTGCTGAGAAGGAGCTCAACGGTATCCTCTCTGTTTGTGACGAGCCACTCGTTTCGGTCGATTTTAGGTGCTCTGATGTCTCTTCAACTGTCGACTCTTCGTTGACTATGGTTATGGGCGATGACTTGGTAAAGGTTATTGCTTGGTATGATAACGAGTGGGGTTACTCTCAACGGGTTGTCGATTTGGCTGACATTGTTGCCAACAACTGGAAATGAGCATGAGTGGTTTGTTCCCTCTGAGCTAAACCTCGTTTCCAACTTGTTTTCTGCATTTCTGCTAAACTTTTCCCTCATTAATTTGTAATGAGAACATGAAAAAACCATTTTCCATTACCCATCACTCAATAAATATATATTCCACAAAACCATGCAAAGTGATGAAGTTCCACAAGACGAGCCAAGTTCGAGATTTCGGTAATACAACTTCAAATATTTCTTGGAATGTAGGAAATGGTAAATTAAATTCAGATATGCTACTTGAACAGTTCCATCAGAGTCCAGTCTTTGAGTTCATAATGCACTATAATTCTACTATGGAGTATACAATACAATGCAATGTATATATAACAAACTATTTACATAAATTTAAACAAAAAAATACAAAAAATGGGATCAATCATAAAATTTTTTAAAAATCAGAATTTCGCGGTGAAGTACTCAAGTATCTAGGATGCTATACTCACAGCCATCTGCTATCCTAGAACAACCAATGTTTTCTTCTTGGTTTTTGTTGAGCTGGAACATCTGCAGGAGGGGTAAAGAAATTACCACCAAACCACGACTCCTTATAAGCTTATACACTCTAAATAAACCTCCCTACTCAGGGAATTGGAAAATTTTGTTTGCAGAATAATCTAACCTTGAATTGCATAAAGTGAATTGTAGTGAACCTCAGACCAGAAACTTAACCAAAGCTCTGCATTATCTCAAAGATAAAAGTAGAGGTAAGAATGCCTAGTATTCCTGTTAGTTGATATAATTAAATTTACTCCAACCCACAAGGCTTAAGCTGTTGGGTTGTTGGTTTAACATAATTTAACATAGTATCAGAACAAAATGTCTTGAGTTCGAATCCCCTGCAAAATCACTTTCTCCCCAATTTAAATTAAATTTCACTTGTTGAACATTTATCAAATCTCTAAGCCCACAAGTAAGGGGAACTTTTAGTTGATATAATTAAATTTAACCCAATCTACTAACTTAAGCTTTTGTGTTGATTAGTGATTTAACATAATTCAACCGTTCCCAAACTACAACAAAGCATTTGGCGTATAAATCAAACAATGTAGACCCTGTTTGATAACCATTTGATTTCTTTTTGGTTTTCTAAATTTAAGCCTACAACTAGTACTTCAACTTATGGTTTGAAAAAAGTTTTGCTTACTCAATTTTAAAATTAAAATTTAGTCCTTGTGGTTTTTACAAAGTAAGAATATAGTCCCCATGGTTTAAAACCTAGAGTTAAGTCCCTATGATTTTATAAAACCTAGTCATTGTCGTTCGTAATTAGTAACAAATTAAAAATGTGGAAGCTCACTATTCAATCATAAATGATATCATTTTTCATTAAATCGATCATTTAACTCATAATTGTATCATTGAAACATGAATAAATAACTTTCAAGTACTTAAATTGCTAACAATTAGGAACATAATGACTATTTTTTAAGTTTCATCAAACTTTAGGGACTAAATTCTAATTTTTAAAATTAGAGGGACTAATTTCTAGCTTTTTATTTTTTTACCGTAGAGACTAAATTCTAGTTTTTGAAACCATAGGGGTGTTTGTTTGACGTTATTATCGACTATTAAAATGAGCTTTTACGTCTCCTCTTCAAACAATCACATCCAAATGAGCTATTGTAATCACTCAAAAAATTCACTCTACAATTGCACATTCAAACACCTTCATAGAGATTAAACTCTAACTTTCTTCAAACCATAAGGACTAAACTTATAATTTACCCATTTTTTTTTAAGTATGTAAAATGCGTGAGCTATCACTTTAAATTTCCTTACTAAGGAGGATAAATATTTCCAAAAAGATATATTTTAAAAAATGCATTTTTCTCGTGTGCCCCAGCCATAGATTTATAAAAAAATGAAATGTGTCACAATGACAATGTCAAATTGATGTCTTATATCTATTCATGGTAATTAGCTTACCACACTTTGGAGCCTGAGATTGAGGAACAATTTCAATGAAACAGGTATCTCTGAATGACGTCAGGAGGCAAATCTTTGCTCCAAACTGCACAGAATCAAGCAGCTAGATCAAGAAAAGAAAAGAAAAGAAAAGGCAGGACTAAATTTTCTAATGAAATATCTTCAAAAAATTTTGGAATATGATTCAGAATTGATAAATCTTTGAAATAGTTGGTCATTCATCAACATATTATCATCCGCCTCTCCCCTTCTCTCTTGCTTTCTCTCTTACTCTCTATTTTATCTTAAACTCAAGCTCGACGGTAGTTGGAGAAACACCCAACCCAAGAGGTTCACTTCATTAAGGTAGCAAAGAGAATAATAACCTTATAATAATCCCTGGTAATTTTTCTCATCTTGTACATTCGACCCATTGGTACATTTTTTTTATACGAAATCCTAAATCGATAATGCCACACAACAATCAATTAGTAAGGTAGCAAATACAAATTGTCCCCTAGAGATGATGCAGTGGTTGAGCACTTGAACTTTGAGGGTATGCTCTCCTCAGGTCACAGGTTTGAAGCTACTGTGAAAATTAATTTTTCAGATAATTCCAAATTTTGTGTTTGTTTCCTACATCCTAGGATAGGTGTGGTTGTCCCCGAGTTTAGAGGAGCTAGACTTCAAGCTCCCTATCATAAATAAAAAGAGTACACAAATGCCACTTTTAATTTTAGCGATAAGAGTATACCTTATCAGCTGCTGCTTGTAGGGTAACATGGTCCCCCCATTCACCAGATCTGCATCATATACAAATAAATCAAAAGAGAAACACATTCCTCGAGAACATGCTTAATATCAGTTAATCCACAGATGAAGATCAATTCAATGAGAGAGAGAGAAAGGGAGTATAATCTCGAACAATTTCACATACTTTGCCATTTTCTTGGAATAGCGGCTGAACTTCATTGGAACATAACCTTCATATAGAGAACGGTAGTCCTTTAGCTAAAACATAAAAAAGAACCCATATGAGCAGAATTTCACCCTTACTTAGAACACTCTGTTCACTTCAAATTGGTACCGAACCATATAAGACACCTAATCAGTCTTAGACTCATAACTGACAGCGATAGGTATAACAAGAACAGATTTAATTTATGCATATTGATAACAATCCGTACGAGAAAACACCTCTGATGTGACAAAATATGAACCAAAGTTGCATTTTATTTTTTTTTTGGAAACCGGGAAATCGAAACTTCGCACCACTATACCCGAGGTAACCACGCCCGTCCCTAGGCCATGTACCAAGAGACATCGAAGGAATGGAAACAAGGGAGGTGTTTACAAATTAATGTCACAGGTGGGTCTCGAACCTAGGAGAGAGCACACCTTTAAAGCTCAAGCCTCCGACCACCGCGCCATCATCAGAGACCCAAGCCCAAGCCTTTAAAGTTGCAGATTCTAAAACTAAGAAAAGTAAAATTTTATTGGAAATCACTTGATCTTGGAAAGTCACTTCTCAAATTACCACTTGTTCTCCCATTCCCAACCACTCAAACCACATGCTACACTAACCCACCTCAAGATATGATACTCTACCTGCTTTACAATGTCTTTCCGCACGTGCTTGTGGTGCTCAGGTGATTTATACATCTGATCTGAAAGTGCTCGAAACTGCCATATTATAAGAAGAACTATAGGTAGATGGTCGATAAATCAGAATCTTTTTGCTTCTTACTTAATCTACATACCTGACAATTTCCATCACCAGAGACCTTCACTTCATGCAAACCATAGACATTTAGCCTGCAACAAAATGAGATGAGATCTGCTTCATGGTATAATCACCAATGATCCCAAAAACTTAGCTGATAGGTTACGATAAATTTTATTATATCAACCCTTAAACACCCCGCCCCTTTCACGAGTGGGCTTGAAAATTTGAAGAATATCCAACAAGAGGAACTCAATATTAATCGGGGATGAATTCTATCACATGAACTCATGCTTTGATACCATCTTGAATTGAAAAAAGAAATAAAACGTATTGTATTTCTTCTAATATTACAGACAAAATGAGGAAATCCAATAGTAGGATAAAGAAGGGAAGCCTAGGGAGATTGTAAATATGACTTGAATTCCCTCTTGACAGCACATGGATGCAATGAAAAACCAGACGATCCTTGTTGGACTTCAGATATTATCATAGAAATAACTAACATCCAAGAAAATTAAACAAAATCTATCATTTGTTATTTTGGATTAGTTCTATAAATGCCACATCCACTTTGAAAAACTAAGCTCTTATCCAAAACATATGTTTGAAAAGATATTAGGGGCGAGGATTAGACTGAAATTGAATAAAGAAAACTGAAATTAAGAAAGAAATCCCATAATGAACTTAGTTCATGTTGTGAGGGAGACACAGAACCAAACTGCACACTGAAAGAATCAAAATCTAGGATAGGATTGGAATGGCCCAAACTGAACTGAACTATAGGCTTATTCCTTAAGTTGGCAAGTTAGTGATCATGATGACTTGCTAATCTTCATTATGTTTGTTAATATTTAGAGATGTTTTTTAGATTTGTTTGAGCTTTTCCTTAATCAAGGAATTAACTAGTGCACAAAAAACTACATCCCTTTAAGCCTAACCCTAAATCACAATGAAGAATATACCAAAATAGTAATAACAATAAAATATGCAATTAGACATAGTGGTTTTGTGCCTTCAAAAGGATCATGATTACAAAATCACTCACCCTGGAAGCAATTTTCATTCTACAGGTGCTTGTTAATGAAAGTGGATATGCCTTTTGTAAAAATTATTTATAAGGTATTTATTTTAAATTTTTCATAATTCGACAGAGACAAAAGGCGGCATTTATTTATATTATTTATATATGTAGATTAGTTGACCAAGCAGGGTATACGTACCTTTGAAGAAGCCTATGATATTCCAAACTGACATCACTTTGGTTGGGGATATACAAATTTATCCTTGGAGTATGCTGGAATACCATGAAGAATGAAGTTTAACATACGGGTTTAGGTAAAATCATTCCTTCAAAATTTGTAAAATAATTTATGAACAATGAAGAAGCAACAATCGTTCAAAACCCAAGATATAAGGAGAATAATAAAAAAACAATAAATCAAGCACCACAAAACATTCTATTAGGAAAAACTTTTAGATGAAGGTAAAAAAAGAGAGAAACAGTTCGGCAATTACATCTAAGACTTGATAACTAATAAGTACTTTGATCAGATTCCCCAACTATAAATTGAGAACTTCAAAGTAAAGTGATTGGTAGTTTTATTTCAATAATAAAAAGGAAAGGTTATGGTTTGGAATAACTTTTGTTTGATTATTTTAAGAGACGTAAGCTATACCAAAAAAGAAAAGAGCAAAGATTCATACAGCAATAGGGGCAAGGTTGGAGAGGCGTCTGGCAACAGCACCATCTAGCTTAGCGTACTCTTCTGTTAAAATGACAGCAATCATGCGATCGTCGTCAACGTCTGGATGAGAGCTCAAGGAACATTCTCCAATTCTTTGAGTTCCCGACATCATGCTGCCACTAAGCTATAACTCGCCAACACTTGTACTAGAATGAAAAAAAAAGGGCTCATGTTTTAAGTTGCAACAGATACAGTAAAAGAAAAAAAAGCGCCCATTCCATGAATGTAAAATTCAAGCTCAATCAACTCGAAGAGCAAAAGATACAATAATAAAACGTAATAATGACTATGGATGCAAATCTTTTAGAATTGCCTACATTTGTAATTACTCTATGAGAACAACTCATCTAGTACAATTTTCGATCTTGAAAATACTAGTAAGAAATGTTAGAATAAAATCCCAAATCTCCATTTGGTTGCATCCAAGATCCAACACAAAAGAATTTATACTACTTGGTTACAAATCATCAACTTTCTGGTTCCACTTCAGCCATTTCCATCAAACAAAAGGCAGGCAGAAGCAAATAAGCTTCTATTCAATTTTATCCCCGAAGGACAACCACATCGGTAAAGGTTTGAGGTCTCCAAGGCGTTTTCGAAGTTCCAAGTTCAAAACCTACAAATGAACTAATTTATAAAATCTCTTAGGGAGTGCTTGGGCCACCATTAATAAAGGAGGAGAATGAGAAGGGGAATGGTTCCCGATATTTGGGCCACCGAGAATCATTCATCTCATAATCACGCTTCTCCAAAATTACCTTTTTATTCTCCTCCTAAGTACTTTCGATTCTTCCAATAACAACTTTTTATTCTCACCAATAACTATTTTCACTCACATAATATCCATTATTTTATTTTTCTCATTATCATTCTCTTCACCCCAAACACAATTAACCATTCTCCCCATATTCATTTCCTTAACCACAAACACAATTAATCATTCTTCCTATAATCATTCCCTTTCTCATTCTCCTCCTAATTCTCATTTCTCTTATAATCATTCTCATTCCCTTTGCCCCAAACACACCCTAGTTGTCTTTAAGATTGGGGTCATTCGAAACGCGCGTTAGCTCTAAGTATGCTTAGTTATAAAATCACCCATTGTCTTCCGGTTAGCCATGGAACGGGTGCAGGTGCCCAAATTATGCTTAATTATAAAATCACTTATTGTCTCCCGAGTCATGAGAGACAGAGCAAATCCCATGAACATGTAACGGTGCGATATCCGATTTCCAATTATAAAAAAGTACAATGAGTGGATTATATAAATATATCAAGATGATAAAGAAGGGAATTCAAAATCAAGTAAAGGGATTCTCATTACAAAGAATCAGATTGAAACGCGCAAAGAATAGACAGACGTTGATGTAAATTAAAGTACATAATCGATCGATAGAAACATAGAATGAAAATCTGGTATTGCTGATCTTCAATGATTTAAGCAGATTACGGCCAGTATTCACAAAGAAACCAAAAAACAAGAACAAAAAATTAAAAAAATTGAAACAGAGAAAGCAAGGGATAAGAAAATAGAAGAACCTGAAATCAATCTGTGGGCAAGAAGTGAGAATCGAAGATCAATTTCAGCTGCAAAGGAAGAGATGAAAATTGAAAATGGCGGCTTCGATAAAACCCAGCGGGCAGGGCGGGCAGGCAGGCTGTGGTTTTTCCGCGGGTTGTTCTTCTCCGAGAGTAACAGTTAATACCTGCAGATGGATGTGGGTCCTACGCCAATTTCTTCTTTTACCTGCCAATCAAATCTTTACTCGTTTTGTTTCTTTTTTGGTACTTAAAACAGATTTTTGTTTTTGTGTTGTATTTTGATCCACTTTTTATTTTGTTAAATTATAATTTTAGTCCTTGTATTTTATGAAAATTAGAACTTAGTCCTTATAATTTGAGAATCTAGAATTTATTCTTTGGGATTGAGAGAAATATACAATTTAGTCTTTATGATTTGGAGAAATATAAAATTTAGTTCCTATGACTTGAAGAAATAGAACTTAATCCCTATGATTTGATAAAACCTAAAAATAGTCAATGTTATTCGTAAATCGTAGGTGAATTAAGTATGTAAATGTGATGTATGAATTATGTTTTTTTTTCAATTAATTACTTATGTCACATTCTTATCATTAAACACAAAAATAACTAATTTCTACGTATTTTATTCACCAACAATTACGAATGACATACTATTTTTTAAATTTTATCAAACTTTAAGGACTAAATTCTAATTTTTTAAACCGCAGGAACTAAATCGTAGATTTTTTTTCAACCCATAGGGACTAAAGTCTAATTTCGAAATTATTGGGACTAAATTCTAGTTTTAATCAAACCATAGGAACTAAATATATAATTTACCCTTAAATTTATATTAAAATTTTTATATTTTTAATATAAATTTTCATTTGTGTTCTATTTGGATCCACTTTTAATTGTTTAATCTTAATTTTTAAACTTCAAAAAACGGTAAATTCAAAGATATTACTAATTTCAACTATTTCAATAATTTTAATATGTAAAGAAAATTTGTAAATTTTATAATTATAATTTTATAGAAAGGATGATATTTTTCAAATAATAATAATAATAAATTGCAAATAAAAGGTTAATTTCATTTTTTTTTTCTTCTTCTAACTTGTAGAGAGACCAAAATTGAACCTTTGAAAATAAAAAAAATAAAATAAAAAACTCAAAAGTCCACTTGACCAAAATGGAAAATATTTCTTATCACCATCTTCAACATCAATTTCCAAACAAGTTTTTAATTACTCAACCATAATTAATATTAGAATAACTAATAGCTTAATAGCAGTAATTCAATTATAACCTGAGTATAACACATAGCTTTAAAAAAAAGTTGCTGATATTTCCACCAATCTTTCAACTAAAAGAGAGAATCAACCACAACCATGAATTGAAAAATGGTTCAATTCCATCTCTGGCCAATATTTGCTTGTAGGATTTTCTTTTCTAACTGTAACAATATTGATCATGCCACACACATCCTATTTGATGATATCATCTCTCAAAACAATTTCAAAGCTAGAAGAATCAACTGTCCTTTGCACATTTCAACAATAAACACATCACAGGCAAAATTCTTGATCCTAAATTTGATTCAATTCGACGCCGTTCCCACGAGTTTGATCATCTACCTGCTTCATGCATCAATCATTTGGCGAACTTCCCCCTTTAAACCTAATAAATAAAGTTGACAGATACTTCGAATTTCCAATTCCACACACTTCCAGAATCGTAAATGTTGCCGAGAAGGCAAGCTTGCAGGAAAATGTTCAGCTGTGAGAAATCGACGAATCACTGGCTGCCTTGCCAATTGGCAGCAACCTCCGGGGATGCTTGGATCGAAACTTCCAAACTAGTATTTATTAAATACTCATTAAAAAAAATTATATCCAAACGAGCTTCTGAGTGTAATTATTACTTCTAATTACTCAAAATAAATTCTCATTGTAAATACTAAATGTAAATACTCTTAAAAATTACATCAATACAAACTTTTGACTGTATTCATTACTAATCATTGCTTCTAAATATTCAAAATAAATCTCATTCTAAATATTCTTAAAAACTACATCCAAAGAAGCCTTTGACTACAATCATTACTTCTAAATACTCAAAATAAATCATCATTCTAAACCATCATGAAGTGGCCTAGTAGTCAAATAGGGCCTCGGGGTGCTTAAAGTGATGAGTTCAATCCATGGTGACCATCAACTTAGAAATTAATTTTCTACGAGTTTGCTTGACATCCAAATGTTGTAGGGTTAAAAACATTATATCCCGTGACAATAGTCGAGATGCACGCATAGTAGACATTGGTCAAAACTTAGTGCTTTGCTTACCTTCAAAAGCTTTACCATGCACCTAATTCTTCCAGCAGACCACAAGGATTTTACTGCACCAGTCATGTCAAAACTCCAATACCTTCGCAGTTACAGTTTTGAACTGTTGCAATCGACCGGTAAATTTCACAATGTCAGCAGTCTTTCAAAGTAGGACTAAAGAATGTAGGTGCTATGTACCAAAGGTTGGTAAATAAAATGTATTCATAAATATTGCACCACAACTATGGTCATTTACATGTAAATGATCTCATAAGATTGTGAAAATACCAATTTGATCCCTCAACTTTCATCTTTATTCCATTTTGATCCCTAAACTTTCAAAAGTTCAATTTTAGTTATCTCTGAATTTTGAGATTTACTGAAAAAAACCCTTAAAATTGGTTTTTTTTTTCTTTAAGAAAATTATAATTTTCTGTTAAGAATTTTAAAAATATTTTCACATTCTATCCTTGATTGTATTCAAATTATTAACATTATTGAACCAATTTCGATTAATAGACTTCAAATTTACTATAGAGACTAATTTTAAGTTTTTATCAAAGTTTAGGGACTAAATTTGAACTTTTGAAAGTTCAGGGACCAAAATGGAACAAATCTAAAAGTTCAAAGACTAAAATTGAACTTTTGATAGTTCAGTGACCAAAAGGATATTTTACAAATGTAAATTCATAAAAACAGATAGAGGACCTGCTTAGTGCCAGTGGTGGAATAGAAATTCTTTCACAAATCTGCCTCAAGTATATTTTCGTTTCTTCTGGTTTTTGGCTGCTTTGAAAGAACTCGACGTATAATGAGAATTCATTAGTTCTCGGGGTACAGGCGCGCCAGATGACTTTAAAGTCTCCGCTAAATCTTGAAATAAATTCTTATTTTCACCATTCACAAACACTATGGCTTTGCCCTCCTCTCCAAGTCTAGACGCTCGGCCAATCTGGTGAACATATTCTTTAATGGAATTTGGCATGTCAAATACAATCACCTGCCTCACACACAGGAAATCCATCCCTCGACCCAAAATCCCGGTAGCCACTATCACTTGAACTTCTCCCATCAGAAACGACCTCATGGCTTCTCGTCTATCCTTCATCGACTTATGCCCGTGAATTGACGATGCCTTTATCCCAGTGGTAACAGTAATAGCATTTGAAAGGAGATCGGCCCCAAGCCTCGAGCCTACGTATACTACAATAGGTGGCATAAAATGTTGCTTACTTGCTAATATGTCAAAAAGCTTTTGTTTCTTATTCTTTGATTCTACCCAAATAACAAGCTGCTTCAAAGACTTGGTTGGTTTATTTGTCATACCGGCAGATATAGTAACAACACCATCCCCCATAGATCTTGCCATCTTCTCTACTTCCGGAGAGATAGTCGCAGAATACATCAAGATTTGTGGTCTTGAAAGAGCCCTAAAAATCTGTAGTACTTGATCACGAAAGCCTTTTTGGAGCAAGCAGTCCACTTCATCCAGAACAAAAGTCCTCACTTCATCGAGTTCGAAATCATGCTTCGTTAAAAGATCCACCAACCTGCCAGGGGTAGCAACAATCAGCTCAACTCCTTGCTGGATACGATGGAGCTGTCCAGCTAGGGCATCGCCGCCAACAACAAGGGCAGTTTTAAATGGCAAGCCTTTACCAAGCGACTTAGCTTGTTCCTCAACCTGTATGCAAAGCTCTCTAGTTGGTGTAAGAACCATAGCTAGTGGCTTCTTTTGACCATGGAAACACGCAAGGCGAACACGAGCACAGTACGAAACTATTGGGACCAGATAGGACACGGTCTTTCCAGAGCCGGTTTCAGCTGAAACAAGCAGATTTTTACTCAAACAAGCAGCTGGTATAGCTTGCATCTGCACAGCTGTGGGCATCTCATAGCCTGCAGTCTCTAGATTTTGGTGGAGCTTCTGAGGAAGGTTACAGAAAGAAAATGACAAGATAGGAGCACAATCTAAGTCTCCCTTTACGCTGATTCCAAGATTTTTCCTAACCAGCTCTGTCTGTTCATAAGTCAAAGAAGAAGATCCTGAATGATTAGAATCCTTAACATAAAAGCATTCATCAGCTGCAGGAAGTCTTCTAGGAGCTGGCAAATCTGGTGGTAATGTATTTACCACTTTGCATAGAACCGATTGTTTACATTCCATGCTGCATACATCGTCATCTGTCTCGTCACATATATATTCACCATAGCGACCACATACAATGCATTTAGGTTCGCCAGGCAAAGCGTCTCTCTGATCTTTACATTTCACTTTCACAGCAGCTTCTACATCAGAAACAAAAGTTCAAGGAAGATTATAAAAAATTCAGATCATTTATCAAGCATATGATAGTTGCTGGAAGGAAAAAAATCACTTGAACAACCAGGTATAGTAAAATCCCAAAAGATATACAATGATTATCTTGTCGTTCTTCTATTTTATATGATCTTTAGTTTTCATTAGTTAGTAAAAATGTACAACGTGCCAACATTGGGAATGAGCTGACTTGAATAGAATCATAACAATATTAGCGAAAAAAGGTTTCAACATCTTTGGGATCAGAGCAAGGAACTTGTACTTGGGTGAAAATGACTAGCAGTCAAAAGGCCCATCAATGTATTGCAAAGATCATGTTCACAAAGAGTGCTCTAAAGCCGAGTATCATCTGCTTGAAGGTGGCTTCATTAAGAGTGTTAGCAGAATGAGGGACTTTTACTGAGAACTTGTCAAAGTCAACAATTTTCCATATACATCCTGCAACTCTATCGTTAGGAAAGGAAATCCTTAGGGAACTTTTTCAACAAAATCCTTTTTTCATTGATAAAAGATCAATAGCCACCATACTAAAATGAGTTGAATGAAACAATTGAAATTTTAAATTTCCAAAAAAATGTTCATTTTGTCTAGGACTTGGTTACATGAGACTGTTAGGAGGGGAAATCAAGGATTGCCATGTGACCCAACCCAATCACCCAAGAAAGCATGTCCAGGCTTCAACTCAAAGCACGCTGAAGTAAGGTTTGGGCAACGTTGACCATGAAAGAGCTTAGCCACACGACCGACTTGAATATGTAAGGACACCAATATCAAGTACACACCATTAGAAGTATCAAGCCAACACTGTACAACCAATCCCCTAAGAAAGGCGAAGACCATACCTTAAAGGTATGCAAATACTATCCTAGCTTATTTCTACAGCGGCTTGCTCCGAGAAAATACGAAACCGAGCACCACACTAGTAAATAATTCCATTTGTAGGTCGAAACCTCGGCCCTTGACTGCATAGAGGTCACCTCAGACGACATGTCAGCAACCTTACCAAGCTTGAAATCGTGCATCAACATAATTGTTTTTTAAGAAAACATGTGAATAAAATAAACAAAAATGAAAAAAGGAAATGCCCCCTTTCTTCTAAATAGAAAATAGTGGCAGAACTTAGAGACGATGAAATAAAGGTAAAGGGACTTACTTCAACAAAAAATGTAACTGACATTTATTTCAACCAAAAAAGGGTAACGGTAGCCATTAAAGTTAAGAAGGTCACTTTTTCTCATGTCACAAAGGTTGAAATTACTGCTTAATGATCAAGCCTCACACCCCTCTTTGTTTTGAATATTGATGACCTTGGTGGGAAAATTAACTTATTTTATAAGAAACTGATATAGCTTTAGAAAATAAAGAATAACAGCCTAGGGGCCAGTGGTGGAGGGATTGAGAAGAACTAATTCGAATTTTAAGATAATAGCAAGAATAAAACACATGAGTATCAGGTCAGAAAAAATATTAACAAGTATACTAAAAACACGAACGGCGAAATATTTTGGGGGCTCGAAAAAGGAAAAATAAAACATGAAGAACCTAGCTCGAAACAGTTAATCAAACAAAAAATAACCAAATGGTACATATCAAAGTAACGAAGAAGTAGAAACACACAGGTTCCGGTGTTAAAGCCCCTCTTACCTTCAGATTCATCAGTATCTCTAGATTTTGACAATTCTTGGAGCACATAATCCTTGTTTCCGTTTTCCATACAAAAGAAAAAGAAAAACTGAGAATTCTTATTCTTGGAGGAATTTAAACTCACGTATGCCTGCAAAATAAACAAATAAATCATCACCATAAATCTAAAGGGTTAAGCTGCTAATTAGGGTTCGATTATCAATACATCATATTAAAAAGTGTGGGCATTCATCTCAAAACTAATTAGCTATGAAAGAAGTGGTCTACCTTATCTTATATATGCTTGGAAGACTCTCAACTTTTCCAATGTGGAATAATAAGATTCTCAACACGCCATCTCAAGATGGTGTCTCTTTTGAGTTCACCCATCTCGAATCGCATCTCAATTTCATTTTACTAAAAACCCATATGAGTTTATGGTCTTTAGAAAATGTGGTCATTCATCTCAAAACCAATTAGTAATGAGATGAGTAACCTACCTTATCTTATAAATGCTCGGAGGACTCTCTACTTTTCCAATGTAGGATAATGAAATCCTCAACCCATCAAGGGTTTGTGTGAAACGCTAACCTTCTCTTCTAATCCTTTAACAAGTAAACATCTTCATAGCATCTAAACAAAGGCTCACTCGAATCACTTTTACTCAATTGTTTAACCCAAAACTCAATTATATTAAATTTTCACCAGAAAATTGATACCGCCAAATTGCATCTCCCACTATCCTAATTATATATTCCGATGTGATTATTGTTCGCAACAGGAAATACCCAATGTGAAATAATATCTTTCTCCTGAACGATTCGTTCACGATGCGTATAATATGTATGAATTCACGATTGCAAAGTAATGATTACGAGAATGGAGGATTTTGGTGGAATGATCAGCAACAAATAAGGCAGAATAAACAGAAGAACTCGAAGAAGATTACCTGAATTACAATCGTGGACAATTTCTTTAAGCCAGACGTTTTCTCGCCGGCGAACGAACCAACTCTTCAACGTCCACTCAGTTGTGTGTTTTTTTTCTGGCGGTTGAAAATTTTGGCCGAGGACGGAAATTAGCGAAGCATAGGGTTGTTGCTGGTGTTCAATTGTGATTGAGAATTAAGTTGCAAGGGCTTTTTGGTAAATTAGAGTATCAAAGATAAATATAGGTTAAAATATTCGGTTTTAGTTTTGTCCAATTTTACTTCCTAAACTTTTAAGGAGAGGAGTAACTCGCTTAAGCTTGCTCACTGAGTGGGGTCCTCAGAATAAAGTTTAGGAATAACTCGCTTAAGATTGCTCGATGGATGGGGTTTTTGGAATAAAATTTAAGAATTACTCGCTCGGTGGGATCCTTGGAACAAAGTTTAGGAAAAAATCGCTTAAGATTGCTCGCTGAATGGAGTCCTTGAAATTTCAGGGATTAATAACTCATATTATGTTCTAATATCATATTAGAAAGTGTGGGCATCATCTAGAAGTAAACTGGCTAGAAGAGGATCAGTAGCTCACTCTATCTAATATATAGATTGAAGAATTTCACCTTTTTAATATGGGATAAGCACTACCAGAGATGAACTAAGGACTATTTTTCAACTTTTCTTGAAGTTAATTTGAATATTTGAAAGTTTATAAGAGATGAACGAAGGACTATTTTTCAACTTTTTATACGGTTAAGTGACTAAATTTGAACATTTGGAAATTATTTATAAGAGATGAACTAAGGATTATTTTTAAACTTTTTTTAAAGTTAAGGGATTAAACTTGATATTTGAAAGTTTATGAATCAAAATTACAAATTCAATAGTTTAGGGACTAAAAATGAAGATTTAAAAGTCCATAATAAAAATGGAACAAAGTCCATAATTTATTTTTTTTATTTGATTGTAAGGATTTTTATTTTACCGGCAAATAATATATATTTTTTTTCATAAATATGACAATATGTATAATATTTTTACTTCATATTTCACATTTAAATTTGTTTTTCTTCCAAATCTAAATATTAGTATATGTATATGTTTTAGTATATATATATATATACACGATTTGATTCGGTTTTTTGTTGGTTCATTCCTCAAGAATCGAAAACGAACCACTATATTTTGATTTTTTTAAAAAAAATCAAACCGAATGATTCAATATTGTTATTTAGTTTTTTCCTTTCACCCCTAGTTGATATGGAATAATGATCACTAAAATGATAATTAGTATGATTTTAAATTTTAATATAACAATCACTACAAGAAATAAAAGCCTTAGACGACGGAGGATTTGGTGATGGAATTGCTTTATATCCTCTAATGCGACGAAAATCAACTATGTCACCTTAGCGTGAAGAATAAGGCGACAAAACATAACTTCCGTCACCTTACCTTCAACCTAAGGTGATAGAAATCATGCTCAGTCGCCATTGACTCCAATTTGGACGTTTTAGTTTGCTTTTTGTGGGAAAAAGTAGGAAGCTAAGGCGATGAAAGCTCTGTTTTGTCGTCTTAAATAAAGGATAAGGCAACAGAACATAACTTCCGTCACCTTAGGCTCCAAATTGTCTTTAGTAATTGGGAGAAAATAGCAAGCTGTGGCGACAGAAGTTAAGTTCTACCGCCTTACGTGAAGGATAAGCCGACAAAACTTCACTCGCATTAGTTTAGTTTTTTTTAGAAAAATCTTTAAACCAAATGACAAGCATATTAACTGACATAAACAAGAGAACAAAAGCACAAAAAAAAGATATAGCCAGCAGAATATTTACATAGAGGAGCAGATCTTTAATGGACGTCTTCACCAAATACAAGCTCTTAGGATTTTGTGAAGCTTGAGATGAATGTCTTTCAATCTTTCTCTTTGCAGTACAAGTTCCAACAATCAAAATCTTTTGGCTTCTTCATAGTCTTGTCGTCTTTTATGACGAATACATTTCAAAACAAACGACTCGTCATTTCAGATTTTAAATGAGGAAGAGCATCTTTGATGACATGCAAAGCTCGTCATAAAAAGTGATAAAACAGTACAAAAGTCTTTCATGAAATATTATTTTAATGTTGTATTCTTTCTATGACATTTTTATGTCGAAACCAGTTATTAAAGACCTTTAATGACACTCTCTTCGATGTAGGGTATCTGTCCGACATGAAAAGCACTTCATATTAAAAGAAGATAATTCACATTTGAAAGATGCTAGAAAGTAGTATGCTACAAACACTATTAAAGCGCACACATTTTTTTTTTTTTTTTAAACACATACACACATGTCTTTAGTTTGAAAGCATCCCAGTTAGAAGCACATTTTAAGCTTTGTTGAATCTTCAGTTGCCGAACATAGTAGAACTTGTTCAAGGGGAAGATCCTACCGAATCCTCAAATGTCGAATACAAAAGATGAGCCCACAGAAGACATTCGAAACATTTCAATAATATCATCACCATTAAACAAGAGATAAAACACATCTCAATATAAATAGACAAGAAATGAAGACTACAAATTAATGTCACCGATAAGAATGAAACATATCTTCAAAATTCAAATCATTAGTCAAGTGCGTCATATCTTATGGACAATTACTTATTTTTTTTATTAGTACTAAAAAAAAAAGCAGTTTTTTATTATTATTATTTTTTTTATTTTGGTGGAGAGGTAGTGCATGATTCTCCTTAATTAAGGGTTGGATAGTTTTATCGAGCCACCACGATCACCATTATGACCACCACCAGCACGGCCACGCGACGGTCCATTCCACGCCCTATCTTTTTTGACATTGGTAAGTCCTTTATCCAACTCACCTAAAATTTCAAACAAATGTTTTATTTTATTTCCCAAAAAATTTGAACAACAATTACCCATTTAAACCAATTATTAAACCCTCAATCGCTGATCGAAAGTTATCAACCGAAGTTAAATTAATTAAAGTTTATAAGCTAAATTGTTTGAAATTATTATCGGTTAAATTGATTGAGATTAAATTATTTTGATCATTCTATATATTACAACCATGAGTAATATTCAAGATTCTAAAGAATAACAAAACTTTTAACTGAATTTATTTTAAACCTGTCATTCAAAATTAACAAAAAAAAAAAAAATTTGAACACATGATTTCATTTTGTGAAAACATAAGTAAAAGTAAATTAAAAAAAAAAAGATAGAAAAAATATCTATATATAGGCTTAATTTTCAAAATTGAAAACTAAAAATCAATATTTGTAAAATAATTTTTCTGTTTTGAAAATTAAGTATGAGATCACATTTAAAAAATTCTATTACCAATTTTCTAATTATATTTTCAAAAATCAAATAAAGTCATAAAAACTAGAAAAGTAACCTTAAAATTTTATTTTGTTTTTTGAATTTGACTAAGAACACAAAATAAGCGTTTACGACTTAGAGATTAAGATGTTATATAGATTTGAAATCCTTAATAAATAAAAAATTAGTTGAACAAAAAAAAAAAAAACCCCTTAAATAATATTCTTTAAAGAAAAGTTGACAACAATATTTATTAACAAACATATATATATATAATAAAAAAAACAATATTATCAAAAATAAATAAATGAAGAACACAAGAATCATAATATATATATATATATATATATAATATAATATAAATACTGTATAATTATTTGAGAACATACCGAAATTGGTTCTTGAAGTTGTTGTGATGGCCAAACAAACCAAGACAAGAAATAATAGTATCATAATTTTCTGAATTATTGAGAGAAATCTAAAATCCATAATTCTTTTTTAGAGCTCTCTAATCAATAATGAACTAAATATATAGATAATTACTATGTATATATTTGGTAATTTTGGTCAATAGTCAACCTTTTAACTTTTAATCAATAATCAATAATCATCAAGTGTTTGGGACCCTAAATAATCTCATGTTGAAAATTTAAAGGACTTTAATAACAACCTTTATTAATTATGCCAAACTTTGGTGATTGTATAGAAATGTATTAGAAATTTCCTTATTTGCTATATATATGACTATAAGCTTTCCTTTCCCACTTACGGCGTGTTTCATGTAATTAATCTGATATCGATTAACTTAACTGTTCTAATACTTGTTTGGTGGACGGTTTAAATTAACACCCATAAATTCTAACAATAATCTTTATATATTCTCTTTGTATCGTTTTTTGAAATCTAATTTTAATCGTACTTTTTTCAAACATTCTATTTAAATTTATACTTAAATTTAGAAATTTATTTGAATTTTTTTTTAAATTTTATGCTTAATTTAACGTATACTTGTATATGATATCTAGATTTAATGTTAACAGTATAACTTTTCTAACTTATACAAGTTTTTGAAAAAAAACAATTAATACTAATTATTATACATGATTTAAAAATATTATTTCATTAAAACTCTATTTGTTAAGCTTTTAAAAATAAACCATTATTATGATGATTTAAATTATAAGCTATATTACATACATAGATTTTTTAATATGAAATTAATATAATCTAGTTGAACATTTAAATTATAAGAGATTTATGTTTAAAAGTGTAACACTTGGCTTAGATATATCTTCTCTTAGAAGATACGAGGGGAACCCTTCTAAGGTAGGCGTTTCTATTGGCACTTAGAGTTGTGGGATGGTAGCTCGATACCCGATCACCCTCGGGTTGAATGTCAATCCCATCAAGGGATTGGTGGTGCCGACCAGTCTCTTGCCAGCTGCACTACTACAATTAATTCTAAACTTCAAAGACAACACATTTAAACTTTTTCAAAAACACAGATCTTTAATAACATTACCGCCGTCCAGTCTGTAATTACGGGCTGGACGCTTGCATGTTCATGTGTTACAAGCTCTTCTTACCTCTAGTAATTTCATCAGTACCAGTAGATTTTGACATTTTATTGCTTGATGGCACATCAATTTTCTTACAAAATAAATAAATAAACAACCTCAACTATGAATAAATAAGCATCAGAGATTGTTCATTATTAATTCATGCACACTCAATCCTCTTAGCTAGATTTATATGAGTTTTTTTGGTCAAATTACGTTCATCTTGACTATTTTTACAAAATTATATTATCTTACGTACCTTACAACATCTAAATATTTGAAGAAAAAAAAAAAACACGGTAACAATTCTAGATAGTGGTGGACACGACTCTTGAATTGAGGATAAAAAAAAAAAAAAAAAAAAAATCTAACTTCCTAATGTAATATAACATTTTTTTTTTAAATTATTGATTACTAATATTTATTATGATAAATAAAGATTTCATCATAAAATATACAAATTTAAGTCATAAAGTAGATACTGTGTCCATAAATATATGTTGGTGGATTCACAAAACTGCCATTTGAATGAAAATAAAAAAAAAAAAAAAAAAAAAATTGAGATTCAGAGAGTTCCATCAAAAATCATTTTCTGATATCTGTTAAGAGAATTCTGTTTCTGCATCCTCATTTGCTGATGAAAATTTCTTATGAACAAATCAGCCACATGGTCAATATCATTTTCAAGGCTGAATTCTTCACCAGCCTCCACTTTTTCATTCTTCACCATCTCAATCACTGATCCATTGCTCCTTATAATTCCCACTTCTTCTTCCGTTTTTCCCGCTTCGGGCGCTTCGACTTCGAGTTCGGCTTCGGTTTCGGCTGTCGATTCTGCTGCTAGGGTTTGTATTTGGCACTGATTTTGTTGATGTGTCACTGTTGTTAAAGGAATTGAGGACACCAACAAGTTGGATTGAGCCAGCAATGAGTAGATTATGAGACGCGCTTTGAGGGCTCGGGCTTTTCGTTTCACCGTCGCCCTCAACGCGCGTATCATATTCTTCACTGCATTGCTCATTGATTCCTCCTTCATTGTTGAGAATTTTGCAGACTCAAATTTGAGGTTTAATGATTGGCTGCTCTGCTAAAATAAGACAATGGGATTTGGAAATGATAACACTACCAACAGACAAAAATAAAGGAAATAAAAGGAAGAGTGGTCATTAAGAAAAGGTATAGTGGAAGGGTCACTTTTGTTCCACAAGTTGGGGTAATACACTTGTAAGCAATAAGAAATTGACACGTGGCCGAATGGATGATTGTTGCATCGATATGCGTATTCACAGCCGGTAAGACTTCTAAAACGCTC